>VYZV01045950.1:180049-263032 GCA_013401275.1 Pandion haliaetus
GCATTGTTCTCAGGTCTCTCAGAAGCCACTGCTGGAGTGGATCCTGAAGAGCAGGGGCTATGTTATTTTGCATAATGGAGAGTCAAAGGTAACTAATAGGATGCATGCACTTCATGTTGTTCATTAACACATCAACCACAGACCGAACATGCCTTAACCGCAGAGCAAATAGATTTGACCTTTATGTCCTTGCTCAGATAACTAAGAATCTGCAGAGAATTAACTCTCTGGGTATGACTGGGGGTCCAAAACAGGTCTAGGAGAACAGTTCCAGGTCTCACCTTTTTTGACACAGAAGGAAACGTTTTTGGTGGCCATTTTCTTCTTCTTCTTAAAAACGGAACGAGCTTGCTTTATTTTATATTCCTTGCACAGATTGCTGACAATAATGACTGATTTCTGAAAGCAAGGAGGAAGAAGAAAGGTTAGTCTGTTATACTGGACAGCATTAATCCTTCAGTAATATTATTCCATTAAAAAAGGCAGAAAGCCTTCTAAAGATCTTGGATTTGTTTTATAGTTCATTGAGAATATGAGGTGCAACAGGACACTTTATTGTCCCCATTCCTCTTAACAGCTCTTTTCTCTATCCTGATGGCACCCACACTGTACATTTGGGAGTTTGATTTTCCCAGTGAGAATAATACAGCCAGAGCACTGAGCTGCACTTATCGACACTTGGTGGTTTGTTCCTTACCAGTGGGCTTCTTAATGGTATAAAATAAAGTGAGAAGGACAACACTTAGTCATACCTCCTCCCGACCTGGAGCCGCTATGGCATTTCTCACTGCTGCTCTTTCAGCTTTAACATCTTCCTCTTCCTCTTCAAGCTCTTCGGGGTGCTGCTGGCTGCTTTCTCTTCTTGGGGAAATCCTACAAACCCACCAGATTCATCTTAGCATTTTGTTCTTTACCCTTGTTCTCCACCAATGCATTTTGGATAGACCAAGAGTGAATGTCCCTCTGGTTCAATGTTTCTTGTGGGCTTTTTAAGAAAAAAATTTCATTATTATTATTTTATATTTATAATCTTTCTGTGTTGTACAAAGAACCAAGCTGGTACATCCACACAGCACAGGCAACACCGTGTGGAGGTACTAACAAGCTTGAGAGCTGTTTTGTATTATCATAGGACTGTAGTATTTAAGGGGCTATTTTAGTTATAAGAAATAACTAGTATTAAAAAAAATATTTAAAAATAGGGACACAAAGGCAGTGATATCTGATCAAAATGTTGTCTTCAAGGAAAAGCAATGTGGTATGAGTTTAGATCTCACATGTACCAGTGGTGCATGTGTGTTTATACAAACCTAAATATTGGGTCCTTTCTCAGAACTGCTCTTCCATATTTTATCTCCAAATATCGAAGAAGAAAAATGAAACCCACAGAATGGATATAAGGCTGAAAAAAAAGAGGTTACCACATTAACAGCCTTGCCTTCCATCCTACTACGGCTGAAACTGAGAAGATGGTGGCAGTGTTATAAAATATGTGGGGGAAAAACACAGAATGCGAAAATAAAAGCCATTAACATCTAAACTCAGGGTAATCCTGAAGGCTGTGAACTCTACTATCATTTACCAATACTGCGGAAAATACCAATGGTATAAGAAAAACACAATTCATAAAATAACAGGGCAGCATTAAGTGATCTGGTCTTATTTCATTTTCCCTTCCAAATTTCAAAGGAGCAAGGTTATTTTTGCACAGGGGGGTAATCTGTCATCTAGACCCACCAAGATCCGCCTTCTGCATGAATGGAACTCAGGGTTCTTGCCTGCTTCCTCATAACAGAGGATGGGGTTTAGGAGACACACATTCCTAAATAGAAGCAATCTTAAATATTTTCTTACTGCAAAGACAGCTATCAGTGCATCATTCTTTGGAGTCACACCAAATATCTCAGCGTCTTCTATAAAAATCTATAAAAATAATAATAATAAAAAAACCACAATGAAGACCTGTAATTCTTTAGTATAATGCTGGCTTATTTTGGAAGGGTTAGAAGCAAACAACAAATACTTAGAAAATGTACAAAAGCTTCTGATTTACCCAAAATATTCACTGTACAAATGAACAAATACAGTTGTTTGACTTTGGGCATTGCAGTCCTATACCAGAAAATGTCATGGCACTCAGTACATGTATCAGACTTTCCTCCTGGGGGTAATGGCCTATCACAGGAAAACATCTCGTTTCCTCTCCTCTGGGGTCCCAGCAGAGAAGAGGTGGAGTTGAGTGGAACAGGACAGAGGAGGAATGTCTTCTATTTGGACTTCACTCCTAAGTAATTTATGGCTCATAAACAGTCTTGCACTTAGCTGGAGGGTTTTGTTAAATTCTTAGCTGACTTTCCATGACCAGCCTCAGCTGACGTGGAGTAAAGCACCTTGTGAGTATCTTTATTCTCACTCGGTTTCCATGCAAAGTCAGATGTGTAATTTCAAATTTTCCCCTTGACTGTTCAAGCCAAGCTGCTCAACTGTGCATGGAAAGAATTAAGAGTGCTTACCTAATCTGCAGTCACAGATCAACTGCACGAGAAGTAGCCCCTAGCTATAATGAACAGCTGGAAGAATTAGATCTGATCTGAAACAGTCATCTAACGATGCACTCTGGCCATTTGGAAAATCCTGCCCATAAGAGGAAACTAAGGAGCCTTCCCAGAATGCAGTGTGTGGTTACCACCAGGACTTTGCTCACAAGGACACATAGCTGTGTTTTATGGTGGGGTGCCTCTCCTCGCCCAGCACCACTGCTTACTTGCTGGCAGTTGATCATTACACCCAGCAGTGGGTATACGGGAATCAAGAGAGATACAACGTAGAGAGAGAGTCTAGTATCGATTGAGAAATCCATGATTCTGCTGATGATATAAGAAACAAAGCATACCTAAAAATAAAACAAGAAGATAACTTAGCTGATGGGAAGGGTTACGCTCTTCACTGGTCCTAAAAATTGTGTGGGTCTACCTGTTGAATTCCCTGTTGAATTTCTAAAAACGGACGAGAAATATAAAGACGAGAAACAGTGAGGGTTCAGGACGTCCTCAGCCATCTCTGCTTGAGGGTAGGCTGCTGGTTTGGTTCAGCAGGGGAAACTTCTTCCCAGACACAGAGCTACTTCAGGCAGATGAATTAAACATGGGATCCCATCCTGTTCTTTCCCATCCCTCCAAATAACCCATCTCCTTCCAGGCCAGGCTTGGGCTATCTGCATCTAACCTGATGGCTCATGTCTCAACACCTTACATCTCTTGGAGGTGAGGTGTCAAACAGAGCGATAAATAACTTCTTTGCCTCAGCCCCTGCACCAGCTCAGGGTAGATCCAAGCATTTCCTCGTGCCACAGCAGGATTGTGGGAACAGAACATAGTGACACGAGTTTAGCATAGAATTGACTGCTATAAAACGCATGTCCATATTTATGTTCGACATCTATGCTTGGTGTTTTGACCTCTAGTTCATCCTTAAGATCTCAAATCACATTTCTGTAAACCCTACAGCACATTATCTAGCCATATGCTTACCACTATCAGGATACAAGACCAAAAATCACAGCTCCATCCTTTACGAAAGACAAAGGAGGTCAAGTAGATGAAGAGAACGATAGAAATTCCATAGCCAAAAGCACCCATGATCTACAGAAAAGAAAAGAGCTTTCATTGGATAAAATAGAGTGATCTAAACAATGAGAAACTTATATATAGCAATGTGGTTCAGTTTAAACGATCATACATTAAGATCGGAGCATTCAGATATTACCACAATTTTACTACTAAGTGTAAAGGAGTATATTAAGGCAAGATTTATTGCTTTTTATTTCCAGCTGGGGAAACCCAAATGATAGGTGAAACAAGGAGAAGGTCAATAAGCATCTGGGGACCCAGAGGTGTGCCAGCACCATCTGCACCCACGGTGTCTCAGCTACTTCTACACATGCTCAAAGTATTACCCCAATCCCTCCCTAGTGAACCAGCGATCACCAGAATGGGGTGTACCAGCAAGAAGAGACTGTCAATGTTTCTGGAAAAGTTGTTGCTCATTGCAAACTGATACCCGAACATCGAGAAGAGAAGGAGCCAGCACAGCGGGATGTCCACCAGTGCCTGGCCGCACCAGTACGCTGAGGGAAGGAGCCCTGAGATCCGCAGCTGGGCACGAGCTCCCACCTGAGAATGCACAATGCAAAGGGCAGTTTATCGTTGGTGCCTGGTTGGTCAACTGCACCCATGGGAATGGCGCCAGGAAATGAAAAGCTAACAAAAAGCTGTTACCATTGCAATACTGGGGTAAAATTCCACCTCTTTTTGTCTTTTAGCATTTTGTGCTGGCTGCAAAGCTGCTCATGGCAATACAGAGAAAACTGCTTCAAGCTGCCTATCATATTCAAATGTCCTTGAAGCAATGCAGTTGTAATCTGTTCTGCCCACCCCAAATCTGCGCCATTTCAAGGAATTTACCTTGTAATCCTGCAAGTAGCCCATTGCAAAGTGAGGAGGAAAACCAGGGAATAACAGCAGCATATAAACAAGGTAAAAAGAAACAAAATAATCCCAGAATTGTGGTTTATCTTTCTGGAAACAGAAGAACAAAGCATTTGTAGAATATCTGCAACGTAATGGCTAGATGCCACAATTCATCTTACTGCATTTCTCATGAAGTACAGGGCTGTATGAACAGAAAGTGGGATTTGAAACCAAATATTGGCAGGAGGAAGGTTTGCCCCTAACCATAGCCCTGCAAAGCGCTTGCCACAGGTGAGGAGAGATGGGTGATGTAGGTCTCACTCCTCCATCCCAGACTTGTGGTGAGCTATCTCTTCTGTCAATTGATAGGCCACAGCTTGACTAACGTGACATAGAGAATAAGGAACCTCCTGAAGAAAGCCTCCCAGCCACCCTCTCCATTCAGCAGCCGTCACGACCCATAAGGGAGAAACTACCTTCAGTTTTCCTGAAGTCAAACATGATGGTTCCAGACCCACCACTAAGGAAGGTGGGTTTACAGGTACAGAAAGCCCCACACAGCTTCCCATTAAAATCTGATGACTTACTGAGACCTTAAGCAAATTTCAGAACTATTTTCTGACACCTTCTGGCTGTCAGGCTCTGACACTTACAGAGAAAAATGGATGACTCCAGATCTGAATGTGCACAGTGGAATTGAGGGCTCTCAGCAGAGCGTTGCTAATGACATTCACAAGCACTGGGAAGCAGTTGACAGCCTCCACGTGGCATAACACAGTAAACCTGTAGCTCTTCAAAGAGCAAGAAAACAAGATGAAAACTCTTGGCTTTTCTCATCTACAGGGAAGCAGTAGAAAAGGAGCATACCAGGAGAATCCAGGCCTGAAATAATTTTGCTTATGCCTTGTTTGCTAAAAAACGAATTATGAGGTGTTGAAGTCTGTATAGCTGTGCTACAAAAATGTAAAGTTTGAGGTGGAGCATGACGAAGAGAAGGTCTCCTCTAGCATGTAGTTTATTGGTTAAAACACTTTCAAATCTTTGTACCTGTGGGCCTTACTCAATAGAACCATCCCACAGGTAGAGCTCATGGAGGCATCTCACTTAATTATTCAATTGTTGGGAAGAAATGGGAGGAGGAGACCAAAAATCCTCACCTGACCTTTGCGAGACACTTTTATAGCCCCATTGTGTTTTAGCTCCTCTGTGATATTTTCCTCGCTCATTATTTCCAGTGTGAGATGTTGACTCCCAAGCATGTGGATGAAGTCTTCAATGCCTGTGCCTGGTATGAAAGCCAAAAGCAGAGGAATCATAATAGTGAATAACAAAATCTTTGATGGTCTGATTATTTTTTTTTTAAATCCATGACTACCAAACGAAACCAGAGAAAGTCTAATAACTGTGGACATCAGACAGCACATATGTGGTGGACCATGGCACATTACTTTTTCGGAAGTTAATGGATTTCAGTCTTACTGACTGAATTTTTGCCTTGTCTTTTTTTTTATTCTGCCTTTGATGAGTAGCTACAGAATGTATTCTCTTTTGTGATGGTCTGGTGAGGCCAAGAGTACCATACTCTGGCCAAATAACATAAAATAGTATCCACTCATAGGAATGTTGAAGGTAACACTCTGGAAGTAGACCATTAATTTGCCTCAGCATTAGTGAGCCCTTAGTTGAATATGGTGCCTGGTTCGAGAATCCCACATTGAAAATGCAAAAATTGTTTGGACAGAGGTCCCGAACTGGGTCCCTGCTAATCTCATCTGCTATGATATCCCTTTTCACGTCATTGCATCAGGATCTCGCCAGCTGCTGAAGCTAAAGTGGGCTTCATTCACAAGCCTTTAAAAATGACCATACCTATGCTCCTCTGTCACAAAAACCTTCATCAGCCCTTTGATCCCCTACATCCTACAACCATCTGATCTTTCACTTATTTTCCTTTGCAACAGCAAGAAGCCCCAGAATAGGAAAGGATGAGGAAAGGCTCGTTCCCCTCACCCGTGTTGTTGTGGACCAGGAGGCTCGTTGTCTCCGAGCGAGCCCTCTTCCCCAGGGGCAAGAAGTACCGTGCAGATGAGAGCTCCCAAGCACTCACACTCTGCCAGGCAGCAGCCAGGGACAGTTGCAAAACCAGAGGAAGCAGAAAAACCACATAGGTCAGCAAACTACATTAAGAAAGACATGAATAAACACTATGAAAACAGATATTCAGCAGTGTATTTGTGTATCGGGAATGGTATACTATATTCAGGTTACCCAATATTCTCTCTGTTAAAAAATTTTGGCAATTTTATTTTCAGAAGTCTCAAACCTTGATCATTCACAAAGACCCTCAAAATTTAGCAGGGAGAGGACCTCAGATCTGGAGTGCTCAACTTTTTAGGGCCATGAAATGCCTTTCAGACTTCCTTAAGACATAAGCTTTTAATAAATCAGCATCTCCCTTCTGTTTCTTGTGCCCCACCAGGAAATGCCAGTTTGAAGACCAATGGGGCCAAATGAGTTCAGACACCAGCAACATGAGAGAAGTTTAAAAAAAATTAAAGAGGAAGCCTGAAAGTAGTATTTTTCCCTCCTCTCTCTGTACACACTAGTTTATTTTTAAAATTCCCCCTCCATCTGAAATACAAGCGTTCCTAGATGATTCTTTTCTTCAGGAAGAAAATGGGTTTCCCTTGCATAAATCACTCAGTATAGGAATGAAAATGCACAAAATGGAGATTTTGTACTACTGGCACTGGAAAGGAAGAAGCTTTCCTCTCCTCCGAGTTCAGATTACCAAGAACATTCATAGCCAAGACCTGATATCAATTAATCCAAATGCTCATCGAAATCATTGAAACAGGGCCGTGAAAATTGTCACACCCCCCCACCACCCACCCCCCCCACCCCACTGTGACTGTGTCCAGTTCCAGATCTGCAAGAGAGAATCGCTTTGGTACTTAAATTGACCGCAGGTTTTTCACCGAGCTCTTAAGCTTTAAGAAGTGCACCTCCTGCCTCCAGAGAGCCAAGCCACCGACTGCCGCCTTCCCGGTGTCCGAGAGCAGCAGGGAGCCCGGCTCCATCTCATCGGGGCTTTGCGGTCCTGCTTCTGCCCACTCCTCCCCAAGGACACGCTCATCTGCAGAGAGTTTTCCACATGCACATTTATGTCTAAGACCAGCTTCTATGTAGTAATGTGTGAAAAATGAAGAGCCACCTAGTAATCAACTGTTGCAGGCATGCCCAGGGGTTATTGCAAAGTAGCCATTCTCTTCGGCTGCGGATTGTATATTTGCAGCCACGATTGTACCTTCTTGTTCCACTGTGGTTTCTTCCTCTGGTCTCAGGAAGACATCCTCCAGGGTTGTCATGCTAACGCCATAATTCCCTGGTCAGAGCAGCTGTCAAGGCCACTGAACAGATCTGCAGGACAGAGATCATACAAGTGCGTTCAAGGTTTCAAGCATGAGCACGTATCTCCAGACCAGACTTTGGTTCAGCTGAGTCAACCTGACTGGAGTATCTTCAGTGACAGGGAAAACAATAAAGCGGCGAGCTGCCAGGATACAAAGGGTCTGGGGGAACATGAAACTGCCAGATCCACAGCTCATTGAAGATGTTTTTCTACTTAGCACCAGCGTAAGTCAGACTATGTGTCCTCTGAGGCAGCAGGGCTGTGGGACTGTCAGGCTGAATGTGATGGACATGGTGAGCGAGGATCTGCCTGGTGCCATTGCAGGTATGGAGCGGTACTGGTTGTATGGAGTTTTCTCTTGTCACTATCTTCTCTTTTAACAGAAAGAAAGATAAACTCTCAGCAACACATGTAGCCCAGTTTAGCCTGCTAGGTTTTTCATTACAAACAGTAGAAAAGCATTTGTTGTACATTTTGATCTTAAATGTATAGATGCTAAAATTATGGACGGAAAACCAAAATGCAACAGTTCTTAATTTCTTATGTGGCTCCTGTAGAAAATCTCCCTCTTCATTTCTCTTTCCCCACATTTGTGATTATTTTTGTCTCTATGGACAATTCTCAATTATTTTAATATACATTACCTGGGAATTTATTCACGTTTTCTAATGGTAGTTTATATCTCAGCTCATATGGACTGTGTCCTGAGAATATGACATTGGGTGTTGGAGAATGGCTCAGAGAGCAAGGATATGAATCCACAGAACAGTTGTACGAGCAGAGCCTGTTCTGAACTTAGTATAAGTAGCAAGACTAGGCCGCGAGTCCAAGCTGAAACTGCAAGTCAGGCTGACAACAGTAAAACAGCAAGGACACTGCGACCTTGAAGAGTATCATAAACCAACCAGAAGTTAACCCGTGTGTATCTAGTTGCTTAAACCAATCAGGAGTTAACCCGTGTGTATCTAGTTGCTTAAACCAATCAGGAGTTAACCCGTGTGTATCTAGTTGCTTAAACCAATCAGGAGTTAACCCGTGTTAACCTAAACTGTATAAATAAGCGCTATTCGGGCTAATAAAGTGAACTACGCTTTATCACTCACATTGAGTCGACCCAGCGAGTTCCTCCGCCGCCAGCAATTGGGGATGTACTGTTTAACCAGAGACGTCACGTTCTCTAAGTCACAAGACTCACTGACATGAATCCTGTTCAGTAGAAAAAAAACAGATGCTTAGTTTTGAATAAAAACCCAAACAACCCCAAACACAAACAAACAACAACCACCATTGTATTTAGTAGGATGCATAAAAAGAAAATTCCAGCATTATTCTTTCCTTACTCTGGAGTAAAGTGCTGCTTCAGTTAATTTAACTGAATTAATCCAGTGAATTTTCTTGTTTTGATGACATCTGCTCTACAGTTTCCCCCTTACAGTCATTCTGCTGGCTCCTTGTACATGCATGTTCCCAGATAACCAGTTGTTGGGGCTGAAGTAGGTACCTTAAATGATAGCCAATCCCCCATTTTTTCTTCAAGAACAGAGAAGAACCAACACACTTCAGCCTCCCATGTGAGATAAAAGCCTTGCGGTCTAAAGAAAGAAAAAGCCAAAGGAACTGATACTGTACAGCAGTCGTTCAACATTTTTTTTCAGCTGAACCTCACATGGGCTTTCTGCTCCAGGGTTATTCTCTAGAGATGCTACAGACTGAGCCTCTGCTTACCTGCAAGGATATCGGCCACATCCATGAAGTGGGTACTGAACAGGATCACCCGGCCAGCCCTGTGCTCCCTGAGGAGGCTCCACACCTGGTGCCTGGAGAGAGGATCCAACCCAGCCGTTGGCTCATTCAGGAACAAAACCTGCAGAAAGGTTTAAATCAGACATTCCTTGTTGCTGAAGCAATTGCACGTCTTGTGGGTTTGGTGTTCCCCTGAAAGCCTCAGGTCCTGAAGGCAAGAGACCCAGGCCACCTTTTTTGCAAGGGCAGCTATTCTGGGAGCTGTGCAGAGGTCAGGGAACTATCTATCTGCTTTAAAACTAGACTAGCAAGATGGGTTATGAATTTAACAAAATGAAATTATTAATTTTAATAACTAGGAGTGCTTTAAAGAGGTCTGACATCATGCACAAACTTTTAGCAAAGTACATGCATAAGGTTTTAGTTATGTTGGACCTGAATATTCCCTATATTGCAGAGCCGTGCCTGCTGCTTTACCTGGGGGTTTCCAAGCATGGCTATTCCAATGGATAACTTCCGTTTTTGCCCACCGCTCAGTTTCTCAGCTTGAGTGTCTTGAATGTTACTGATATCCAGCAGTTGCAAAATGTTTTGCACCTAGAACAGCACAAGGATGTCCAGTCTCAGCACCAGTTGTCCTTCCATCCTTTATTAGCCAGGGAGGAGATCTGGCTGGGACTGAAGGCACAGTTTCTAAGAGCATGTACTGAGGTCTACCACCAGCAGCAGGAGCAGCCGCTACAGGGGCTGCTCCATCCCCTCATCTCCTTGGGTTGAGCAGGGGAATCACTGTGGTTGCATCAAGCCCACAAGCTTGCCTACTAACCCGGTAGAAGCTTGACATCAGCTTTGATTTTCAGAAGACGCAGCCAGGTGGGACTCTTTGAGCTTCCCAGTGCAAAAGGAGCATTTACTGAAACGTGGGGCTTGCCTACAGCCTCATGTTGCTGCACAGTGATGTGTTACAGGGGAACACGCACTTACCTCTCGCTCTACGTCTTTGGACTTGATGCCTTTGATTTCTGCAAAAGTTTTCAAGTTTTCTTTCACCGTTAAGACTTCAAACTGTATGTTGGTTTGTGGGCAAATGCCAATCATCTCTCTAATCTCTTCCCTATCTCCTATCTCAGAGAGCTTGTAGTTGTATATGGTTGCAGAGCCTGTTTACAGGAATAAACATGATGAGGTGGAACAAACTGGTCTTTAAAGCTTTTGAATCAAGCCCAGCCCGTCCCACCGTTTTCCATCCTACCTTCAGAAGGCAAAGTGAGTCCACCGAGCACGTTTAACAGTGTTGTCTTTCCAGCCCCACTGTGGCCAAGTAAGGCAGTGATCTGACTCTCATAAATATTTAAAGACAAACCTAGAATGAAAACAACATCAAGTTCAGGAAGAAATGAGGTTTGACTTGCCTCTACTCATTGTCAAAGGCAAGGCAAGACAAGTCAAGAAGTATAAGAACAAAGTAGCAATAATTAGCCAGAAGTGCATTAAGGAATGTGGGGCAAAGTTCTGCAAACCTCTAACTAAAGACGTAAGAAGCTACTCTCTATTTATCAGAAAAGACAGAAATACAACAACAGAAAAAAATCTTTCTTCTCTTTAGTCTTATTAAAAATGGAAAAATCAGTAAAAACTGAACAAAGTAGTAATCAGTTGCATCAATTAACTTTTTACATGAATTTTCAAGCAGTGCAAGTGTTGTTTTATTTGTTTGACTGACTGAAATGTTTGCACAACTGTTTTTCCTCATCTTTAACAGGAATCAACATCACAGCTTTCATACCTCTTAAAGCTTCTGTCTTCTTGTCCTTCTTTTACATGCTTTTTTAATATCGTTGAGTCTAAAAGGAAGGTAAAGAGAATATTATTTCAGGATTCATGTAAATACATTTCCTTGGTGCCCTTTTTCATTCTTATGGGCCTTAATTTAAAATGACAGAAATGGCATGAAAAGCAAGAGATACTGGGAAGCAACTCAGATTCAGCAGGGTTTGGCATGCTCCCTACACATGCGTGAACATCACTAGCTGGCACGCAATACCGGAGCACCAAGCCTTGCAAAGACAAGGTCAGGCCCATTGCAATAGATGGTTGTTTTACGATGGGCTGCCCTCCACATTCCCTTTGTTGTCCCTAATGGACATTTAATAAAGTCCACAGCAAAAAAACCCTGTTGTTTTTTTTTTTTTAAATCTGAATTTATCCAAATTTCACTGTTAGTGACCAGCCTGAATTATCTATTTATCTCATCTGCATTTTATCTCTAATTTTCCTCTGTGAAATGAAGTGTTTTGCAAGAGCTTAATGAATGTGAAAACTGCCTGGATAAGTCAAAACAAAGCTGATGGCAGAAGCAGTGGTCTGTGGGAGCATTAAATCCAAGCTACCCAACTCAAAAAGCATGAATAGCAGTTCCTTCTCTCTTAACCTGATGGCATCCTTCCCCATAAATTCAGGGGGCACCGGCTCTACATCATCACTGAGGAGCTCCTTGGGGCTTGCTGCAGTTCTGGGCATCTCCCTGGTGGAGCCTCTCCTGCTCTGCACCCAGTACGAGGGCTTCAGGCAGAAAAAAGGGGGATCTGGGGTGCCGTATTTGCCTGACAAGAAAGCAAAGATGACCTGTCATTAACCAAAGCCACAACCAAAACAGCATCCTAGACTAAACATTTAGGAGGTTCTACTAAGTACTTGGCTGCCTCAAAATTGGTACTTTGTCCAGTTAAAAAAAAAAAAGGTTTGGAGCTGGGGTAGACAAGACAAGAAGGTTGGCTTCAGGGCTATATCTAATGAATTCAGTATTTTACTTAATGAACGAAAATATTGTCCCACACGTTATTATACTATTTTCTCATAAACGGTTCAACAGCAGTATAATAAGAAAGAAAAAACACTAAATACTTTGTTGTCTTTGATTTGGGAATTACCAGTGTGTGCCGGGGCAGAAAAGCCACTCAGCGATATAATACCTTTTTTTAGTCCAAAATTTATTTTGGTTGACTCAGAGAATGGAGCAGCCCATCATTTCCTTGAGGAGCTACTATATGCAATGCATACGAATCAGAATTATAAAAGAAGAAAGTATTATCATAAGCATAAATCATACCTATCTGGCAGAACTTTGTCAAAATACATAGCTAACAGCATGTACAAGATGGAGTCAAAGACCAGTATAATGTAAGTTGAAAATAAAAAGTATGACTCCTCCATAAGGTTAGAAAAACAGAAACCAATTCCATATTTTTCTAAATGGAAAACCTGAAATAAAGGACAAAGAAGAGTAATGTTCAGGCTGGAAATCTATGCACATGCCATCAAACCATGGATGCAATTGACTTTGTTAACTCAGAAATCATCTGCAGTACTGACCAATTTTTCTTCCTTTCTTTCTAGTGAGGAAGGGACATAAGTTTACTCCAGGCAGAGATCTTATGTTTTCATTCAGAATTTTCCAGAACAATCCAGAAGCAGAAGAAAAGTTCAGAGTTTTATGGAAAATCATTCAAGAAACATGACATTGGCACCCTTGATGTGACAGAGTCATGACAAAGATGGTATAATTTTACATAGTGATTGATTTAACCATATGGTAAATTAGCAGTAAACTCAGTTTCTTTTTCTGCTTGTGCAGAAATCTCCTCTCCCAGGCAGACATCTTTATATATCAGGAAATCAAATATTAAATAACTCGAGCTAGAAGGCATCACTCAGTGCTATGGAGATATGACCGATGGAAAAGTGGAAAACTGCACAGAATTATCCAAAGCAGGGATGGAGGAAGGATGGCTGGTGCTATTGTGTGCGGCCATGGGCTCACTGGGGCTTCCTCAGGTTCAGGTGGACGCTACAGAAGTGCATTAACGGCAGATTATTTGTGACAAGGGCCATGGTTTTCTTTGCTTTCATCTACTGTTCAAATAGGGGAGTGGGATGAGGGCATTGGAGCCCCACTTTGTTGCCCAACAGCAGCTCAGCTCCTATGGAGGTTTCAAAATAGGATGTGGATATGAATGAAAAGTACCTGATTTTACAGATATGGAAAAGCTGGTCTTCAGAAATAAGGACTATGACTTCCTATGCCTTTCTCTATCAGTAAAGTACAGCAGGGTCTTTTATTGCCACTGTCTGTGACAAAATGTACTCTGTCCCCAATGAGAGGGCCCAGGACAGCAAGCTACTGGGAAGGTTCAGCTGCAAAGATGATGCCCCATACCTTTGCAATGCCAGCATTAAATGCAAAAGGACAGAAGAGACCAAGAAACCACTTCAGTGGTTCTGGAAGATTTTCTATCAGCAATACGAGGCTCAGGCATCCAAAGAGAAAGGTGATGAGGAACCCCATGGAGCCGGCAAGTTTGGAGGTCCTTAAGAGGGAGCAGAGCATGAAAACCAGGTGGATCTGTAAAAACAGAAGTTTCCTTCAATCACTGAAGGAAATAAATATCTTTAACAGTAGCACTTCCATTTGCCAGGCAAACAGATCTCTGGTGACCTGAGTCCATGTAATAAAATACACTAACGTCCTCCTTAGTAGGTTGGTCTGAGTTTCAGATCAAGTCTTTTGTAGCCAACTTACTGCCTGTCAGACCTTCGGGTTGCAATTCAAATCACTGCTGCTGAGTCAGAGAATCCACTCAGCTATTTCAATTAGTATGACCATACAAAGGATACAGTCCTGAGCACTGTGCAAAAGGCTCTGGAGTAATGCTTAGGCTCATTGACATAGTAATAAACCATGTGGTGAGAAAATTTGGCTTTAAAGCCTGACTTACACATGCTAGGCCATACAGGAAAAACAGCAGGAAGACCACAGGGAAGCTGCTGAGGTAGAAAGCATCCCAGACCACGAGAGCTGTCAGCAGGCAGGAGAGGACCATCACGTAAACAGCATACAGCAGACTCCAGGAGAGCCCCAGGATGGAAAGGTGGCATTACACTTTGGTTTAATTAAGAATTGTTGTTACAACTTCATCTGCATGTCAGAACTGTTTTAAATTAAAATATTAATTATTTCCCAGGTTCAACTCATTCACATCCTAGGCAGAACAGATAGCATGATCCACCTTAGGAGGGAATACCCAAGGAAGAAGCATACACCGCTGCCATGCTCGACCCTTCTGGTTTGTCCGTAGAGTACTGGAAAAAACTTAGGAAGTCATTTAACTTATTACCTGACAGCACAAGTTCCCAGGAGTATACTGATTTGGGGCAAACATATTGTAATTAAAAAAGAACTCACCAAAATGCAATATCCTGCAGCCCCATTGTCTTCATCAATACTTTGAGCTTCTTCTTTTCTCTTACAACATTCATTGATAAGAAATACATGAACGGAGAGAAACACATCACAATAGTAATCATGAAATAACTGTACTCTAGTGTAATCGAGGAGATGACACTTCGGGACTTCATACGGACACCAGCAATTGATTTCATTTCTTCCCAAACAGAATGATTTGCCACCACCTAAAGGAATTCAACGCCAACATCTCAGTACTTAATTTATTTTCTACAGTGAGATGTATTTACATAAGGAACCTTCTGATTCATCATCCATAGATTTTTACTTTTTAATGCAGCTTTATAGAAAACATCAACAAGTAATGCAATAAAGCCCTATGGGAAGGGCTCATCTGACTCACTTGTGTGTCTGCACCTCAGCTAGACTCCTTCCCTTGGCTATTGAGAGAGAGAGAAATCCTTCAGCTCCCCCAGAAGTAAGGATCCAGACAAGCAAATGACTTACACTCCCCAAGGTCCTGTTTCTCTCCCCAGGTACGAAAGCAGCCTGGAGAGCTGGAGGTGCACAGCCAGGTGGAATGACCCCTACCCTGGTATACTTTTGAGGAAAAATTTGGAAAGGAAGGGCAAGAAACGACAGACATGCCTACTCTGAAACCAAGTCATCCAGCAGATACGCATACCACCCCAGCCTCCTGCAAGAACTGCCTTTTCCTTGGTATCTGAGAAGTACTCTAAATCAAATAGTTGTATTATGCTTGGTTCCTAGCCTTCAAGAGAAATTACCATTTGGAAGAGAAACAAAATTTGGTACAAATCTTCAATATTAAATTGAAAGGGGTCATTTCTTGCAGGAACTGCTGATTGCATTCAAGTTCTCACTGTCAGTGCCAATAATACTCAGGTGGCTCAGTATTTTAAAATACTTTGTTTTCTGCAGGATTTTCTGACAAGCCCGTCCCTTGCTATTGCCACAGAACAAGTTGTCTTTCTTATACCAAGTTTAAAATAAAAGGACACCTGCATCAATTCATAAATTTGATTTACCTCTATAATAGCAGCATCAATGCTGGACTGCAGGGACAAGAAGCCTTTGTACCAATACCTTGGGCTGTCACAGTACCGCGACGAGAAATTGTAACAGTTATCTGCAAGGGTGAAAGGTTAAGAGCATTACAGGTAAGAGCAGTGAAATGTAATTGGTTTTCACTACATAAGATGATGGTAAGCATGCATATGCACTAAGGGAAACTCTTCAAATAGACAGTGGCCCACTGACCAAAAGAAAAAATTAAATCACTCAACATGTATGGATTATTCCAACAAAGCAATGGCTATCCATGCCAGGCAATCACCCACCCATAAAATTCTCATTTTGTATTACCTATGTATCCAAAGTTGTCATTTGGAATAGCCACCTTCCCAGTAGGAAACCTGAGGTGATAGGAGAAATTGTCCTTAAATACAACCCCTCTAATTTCGTTATTTGAAATCCAGGCTTCTTCCAGGGCTCTCATTGTCCAGCGCTTCTAGTTTTATACCTGCGGTGTGTAAGAAAAATATTGCAATGAGTTTCTGTAGGTCTGGAAATGCATGCACAGGCACTGGGTGTATATTCTGGTTTTTTAGCATTGCATCTCCTCCATTCCAGTTCTCCTCACTGGACAGGATGGCACCTTTACATACTTCATACTTTACCAATTAAGAAGAAGTGTACCTCAAAAGAATGAACCAAGGTGTCTCAATAGTATTAGTCTACACAGTGAATATCAGGTAAGGCAGAGCTGTACAGCTCAGAAGTACACACTGGCCTCACTAGTAATTTAAATACTAGAGAAGAAATAATTGTGAGAATGGAGGACTTGGGAAAGAATTTTCTCTACTCACCAAAGATACTGTAGAACCACTAAAACACAATACCCGTGTAATAGGTTAAATAATGACAAAGTTAAGTATTTGAAAAGCAAAACATACCTATCATTACAGAGTTCAAGGCCACTTTATTCATTATCTGCCTTGTGGTCACAGTGATGGGTGTAAAAGCGATGGCGACCCCAGTGGCATCACAGGCAGGATCATCTAACTGCCTGAGGTAGCTGTAAGGCACTTCGGGGTAGCGGATGTTCATCATGAACATGCACACTATGAACATCAGCGGCAGAAAGAACAGGGACAGCATCCACTCCTAGGTAAGGGGGAGAGCAGAGAAGAGAATTTAATGATATAACAGTATAAGAGCATATTGTCTGTGGGATTAAAATATAAACAAGAGGCACTCAGTCACACTGGTTTCTTAGATGTCAACTAACTAACATGGTCTTTGCATTGTGCATGCCATTTCAGTAAATTACTCTGCTCAAAGAGCCCATCTGTGCTCTCATATGTCACACAAAAGACAGAAATAATATCAGTTAAAAAAGTAAAGTCTCATAAAGTGTTCATTACCAGTCAGGCTTTCCAAAAGTACTTTAACTTTTAATTTTACAAAAACAAATTGGGGTATAGAGGCAGGCAGGGACTGGCCCCTCTCTGCATCTTCCTCCTCCACTTGACAAGTACATTTTTGCACAAGAGGATTTTAGTTTGCTGGAATACATTCATATTTCTCTGAAGTGTCTTCATCTTTGAACCTACAAACATTATTTTTTTTAAAAATTCATTTAAAATGCAACAAAACCCGGAGCAGCCATGACTGCTTTTATTTGCACAGTCCTTGCACATGTGCACAGTGATACTTCCTTTCCCTTTTTAGTACAAGAGAGTGAGCTGAAGCAACTCAGAGCTCACATGCGGAGAACAAGCCAGCCCTGCAGCACAGCTTCTAGCAGCAAGGGACCAGGAGACCTCCTTGTCCTCAACGCTCTCCCAATCCCTTCAGCTCAGCAGTAAGACACTGATTATAACCAGAATTTCACATTTCTGTGCTGTAGCATGCTAAGGCTGGGAGGAGTTATTTATGAAATAAAGAAGGGAAAATCATACCACGTGACCTAATTGGCTTGGGCGGCCTTAATATTCAAGAAATAATGACAACAGTATGGTTGATTAAAATGCCCAAAATCTTTTTGCATGTAATTATAGTGTGCTATAGACTTCACACCAAGAAGTGTTGAGCAACTCCTGGCTGTAGTGTCAACTGAGCTCATATGGAAAGCAGCGTCGATTGAAGGCAACTTGGAGCTACGAGAGAACAAATTCTTGGAAGTGCCTTTGGAGAGCTGTTGTTGTCGGTGATGTTAATGGAAAACGAGAGAGAAACAGATAGCCATGAGCATGCAGTGCTGTGTTACTCCAAAAGACGTGGCATCATCCCTAAAAAGACGCAGGCAAGTTATAACAAGGATTTGTTGCCTGGATTAATGCAGCTGGTGGAAACTTAAAGAAGCTGGCTGTCAGAATAAGTTTTGCAGATGAGATACATCCATATTAACCATCAGTAAAATAATAATTAGTAACTTTAAAAGAACTAAGTACCCAAATGCAAAAGAGCTACACTCATGTAGCCGAACTGCTCTGCTGTCACATATGTAGCTAAAAGATGCTTTCAAACAGAATCTTGATCTTCCATACGTGAAGTCTCAGGTAGAAATAGGAAAGCATTTATAGACCAAATTCTTTCAAACCTTCCTGTCATACGGAAGGAGGATTTACATTGTCCTGTTCCCTTCGGGAGATGACACCTCCTGGTGCTGACAGGCAAGACAGAGTTTGTCTTCTTCCAAATACTTACATTCAGCAGGAGAGGCACGTCTCCGCTGTAACGAGGCAGCAGGCACTGAAATGCTGGAAAAGCAGCTGCAACAAAGGGTCTTGTACACGCTGCAAACACATGCACTAGCACGGCGCATCGGGAGGATAGGGCAGGGACATTGGCTCAGTGGTAGAAATCTGCTATTTTGCCATCAGTCTCTGAATAGATTTGTCTCTTACAGATGATCTCACTAAATCCAGGCATATAAAAATTTGAATTTAGCCTGTGCTAATGATCTCTAGACTTCCTTGAGGAAATCGTGAAGTTAAACTTGCAATTTCTTGGTCACTTTTTCACCTAACAGAAGCAAGGTGTAAGATGGCATGTATCACCTGTACGCATTTCCACAACTGAAACGGGATTTGCGTCACAGCTAAAGCAGGTTTCCAGTTTGTCCTTCATTTTACAGTCACATAGAGTAATCTCAACAAGCTGACACACCACTGGAGTTTCAGCTTCACACCCAGGAGATCCTGGGTGGGATGGAGAGCCGGTGCACCAGGTACCCGTCAGGGATGTCCCATGTGCCCGCCCTCCCCATCACCCCTCAATGCTGCCTGACCCCCAACCGCGCTGCTGCAGAGCTTGGACAGTTGGGGGAAATGTGGCAGAACTGATCTTATTGCTCCTTCGGTATTTCAGAGGGAAAATTTTAAGACTGTAAGATGGATGGAAGACTTTTAAAATTCAATCTTTAGCTTACACTGCATGTAGGGAAAGAAATCTGTTCCTCCTATGTGCTGGATTACTTAAAATACTGAGCTGAGCTGAGCCTACCGCATCATCTTAGCACCGAGGAACACTGGAAGTTCACCTCTGCTGTAAACTGAGCTCCATTGTCTGTTATTTCATATCAAAGTAAGGTTAGAAAGGCTCTATTGCCTTCAAATAGTCACTAAGCTTAATCACAAGCTTAACTCAAGCCTGTTTGAAAGATGCCCAGTGTCCCACCTATGCATTTGTATTCTCACCCGGTATTATTACTGGTGTTATTAATTACTGGATGTTTTCATACCTTTTAAATAACAATTTTTATTTGCTTTAAGAAGAATGTTTAAGCCTTACCTTAACAGGAAGGTTTGAAAGGAATCCAGAGCTTGTCCTTTGCAGCGTGCCTGTAAAAGCAGAGATGGTGAGCCTCCCTGGGATGGACTTGCTGGTTGTCCCAGTGGCTCTCAGTTCTCCTTTGTCCACACACTCGTTTTTTTTACTCAGGCACTTCTGCCAAAAGGCATTCCTCACACCATCATTTCACTTTTCCCTGGCTTCCTCCCCGCTTCCTCCTTGGCAGATCTTCAGATTTATTTATGTTATAAAAAGCAAAACAGAGCGTATTGCTGTTGAGTTGCTGGAGCAGACTCTCTGAAAAGTTACTTGGGAAATTCTTGAGCCTTGGCCAAGAGAAGAAAAATGAGCCCAACAACAAACCACACAAAAATCCTTTCTCTGGCAAACTCTGTTATGTTTCTCAGTGCAGCAAGAGAGGCTGAAGTCAACAGCAGTATCACGGCACGCTGCTGCAGGCGGAGGAGCAAACGGTGACTCTCGCTCACCTCCGAATGGCAAAGGTTGTGTTTGCAAACTGTTTCATTGCCACCAGCCCCAGTGCAGGAAGAGCAGTGAAGTCCTGCCTCCTGGATAGCAACAGCTCTTCTGATGAAAAAAACATATTGCAAACGTTAAAATAAACTTCTCTTGAGTAACTCTGTGCTTCTAAAGGGAATGGGTTTGATTTCATCCCCAGGCTGAGCGCGTGGCTGTGGAGCACACCGGCCCCTCGGTTGCCCACGGCGGCATCCCCTGCCACAGCATGGCTGAGGGACCAGCAGTGGGAGGGAGCAGTGACCAGCCGGGACAGAGGCTGGGCTTGCAAACATGGAGGAGCTGGATCTGCTTCCCTTTGCTCTGCCTAGCGGGGGAAAAACCACCCCTAAGATTTAAATAACGTTCAGATGTTTCAGAGCTAGGCAGACTCCAGTGGCGTAATAAGTCAGGACTCAGAATGAAGTTAAGACCTGTCCCCAGCGTATCTCCTAGGTGTACAAACCTTCTCCTCCCCTTTCAGTTCCTCCTTGCAAAGGAGGGGAAAAAAAAAAACCCAAACAACTTAGGTGGAGAAGTGGATATGCCAGGTCCCAGTCAGTGAGTCTCAAGCAAAGACACCTCCTTGCCCACCTCCTTGTCCGAGGCACTGACATTTGGAGCTCCATATGGAAAGCAGCTCTCTGGGGGTGTAGGGGGGCTGCTTTGGGAGCTTGTCCTGGCAAGAGCAGCCCATCGCTGAGCCACGGCAGCCACCTGCTGGTACCTGCTTGCCCACATCCCTTGCCTAGACACGCGTCTGTGCCTGTGTAAACCACTGGCATCCTCCTTGCCTGTATTGCCCATACCTGCATCACCAGCATCATCCGCATGAACCAGGGGAGCTCGTGGTGTGGGTGAGGGTCTTGCTGCTGTGTCTGTCCCATGGGATGGCACTGCCTCTGTCCTCCGGTGGGTCCCCAGCCCAGCCCTTCCCAGAGGCTGGGGGTGCTGGGGGACAGGGCAACAGGGTACCAGGGGAAACACCTGGGTGCCTGAATGGAGGGAGTTTCTATTTTATTTAGATTTTTAAAATGTATTATTTAAAGCTAGCCACGGCAGGCAGATGTCTAAGAAGAGATGCTGATCTTCTCAGACAGGGTCAGGGTGCTGGTGTTTGCCCCCATCTCCCCACCAGTGCCCCCATTCCTCCCAAGCACCCAAAGAGGGTTGGTGCTAGTGAGGAGCCCACCCTGTCTTCCTGATCACCAAAGCAAGTCAGACACACATGCTGTGGCCAGAAGACCTGTTCAGCCTACTGCTCCAGCATTACTTTGGGTCAAAGCACATCTTACTTTGACTCCAGATAATAATTGTTTTTTTAAAGATGGTTATCTAAGACCTGCCAGTTTTCATTACACTTTTCTAGGGACTGCTGAGTCCTTTCCTCTCTCTGTGAACCCAGTGGTGGGGACCAGAGATGGGACAAGGTGGCCTGAACTGGAACACACAGCAACAGCAGCTTTTTGGGTCAAAACACAGCCCCACGCCCCTCCACCGGAAAACACCACCTTTGTTGGCCACGTTATACCAGCCAGAAGGATGCTTCTCAGAACTGAGCAAGCCAAAGCCCTGGTGTCCTGCCATGGATGAGTGAGGGTTTCAGAGCCTCCTCTGAGCTTGCACGTAGTTCTCTCCAACGACCGAGCCCCCATGCACAGCCGCAGTGCCCGCCTCGCTGCCTTGGGACCAGCAATTCATCCCGGCAGGGTTATTCCTCAGTGCAGCGAATCTTCACGAGTCAGTCTGAGCAGGGGTACAGATGAACAGCAGGCATCAATTTGTCAAAGGATAAAGGCTTTATTAAAATAATAATTCTTTTTTTCCTTTGTGAGGCAGAAAACCTGCAGAGCGGTATGCGTTGCGACATGGGTAACCAAGTCCTAGGGGTGCATTCGATCACACATATCAGTAGCATTGATAAAATACACTGAATATTTTCCTTTGTGGCTCCAAGGGCTCAGGCGTGAAGTGGTCTCCGCTCCACAGCCCCACTGGATGCTGCATCCAGGTCGTGCTCCTCTGGGTCTCTGGTGAGGTCTACAAACACCTGCAATGCGCCGCAGCAGAAACAACCCCATTATTACCAAGGACCAACAATATTTACACTGGTCAAAGGCTATTTCTTCTTTTTATACAAGCAGTTTCTAACCTGTGACTTCTACATCAGCATACCTGTTGCAAAGTGTGCAATGACAAGCTGTACTCCTCAAGCCTGAAATTCCGTTTAGCTGCAGAGGGATGGAGAAGGCATACTTAAAAACCAAAACCATATGAACAATTTGAAAGCAATCTTGTTGCTTAACTGATTGTTTCCTTTTACCTGCTTCTAGCTTGGAGAAAGCCTGGGACAGAGGTAATGCATCTTCCATTGGTATCTTGTAGATAAGCAAAGAAGAAGTCCTGAAAAAGTAATTAAAAAAAAAAAAGTCACATAATTTTGTGACTGAACACCAAGGTTCAGGGGTGCTTGTAGTGTTACCGTACTCCCATGTAAATTATTGAGCAAGGTCAGTAGAGGCAACAAAGCACCCCAGAGCACAAGGCTGGGCTGGGTGTGCAGCCCACGGGGTAGTGACCTTTCTTGCCGAGCTGCGTAGGGGAAGAGGTGCAGAATTTCAGCGTGGAGAGCATCTCTTTGCCCTGTGTCCGTCATTTTGAGTTCTAGGTGGTAACTTGTGCCAAATTTACTTTTCAGCTCCTCAAGGGAACCGATGTACCTGCAGAGGACAGAAAACATTGCTCGAAACCATCACAATCAGCAAATAAAGCAATCACTGGGTACGAGCAGCAAATCTACATCCTCTTGTTCATCAGCTGTTTATACTGTGCTGCTAAAACAACCTACCTCCTTCACAAAACTGGGACAATCCAAACCAACATTTTCTATTAGATTAAGAAAGGAGAAAAAAACCCAAGGAAACCAAGCAATCCCTCCCCCCAAACCCCAGACTAAAAATAACGTGGCATCCCGGTGAGCAATGCAACCCTGGTGCCCACCGTAGCTGCCCCGACACCAGGATGGCCACCCGGTCACACACCGCTGCCGCCTCCTCCAGGTACTGTGTGCTGAGGATGGCTGCCCGTTCCTTGTTTTTAACGGCAGTCTGCATTACTTTCCTGGGAACAGAGGGATCACAGTTACTTCCCAGGAACATAACAGCCAGAGAAAATCTCCCGTATTATGTCTCTCTCCCAAAAAACAACTGAAATGATAAAATTATAAAGTGGATGACTATTTAAAAGACTTCAGTTATCTTGCTTAAAGATGACATGTGGATGCCAATCCTATGTTGCAATTTGTCATGTCAGCATCCCTCCAAATTGTAAACTGTTGATGAAAAGCTAGAGCAAGCACTAGGTCTGAATGACAAAAAGGAAGAAATACCTATAATTTTTTTCCCTTGCTCTGAAGAAAACAGGAATTTTTGTCTTTTGTACCAAATGCATGGGTTCAGCTGGTGACTACTTAGATTTTTTTGGGGTGCACTACCATTAAGATTACATCTGGTGGTTAGCAAGGGCTTACTGCCTGCTGAATAAGGAGTTTAGCAAGTAGTACCCCAACCCCCATGTATTAGGAAAAAGGGAAAATACAGATGTACTCTGCCACTGAGGCAGAAACTCTTTGTCTGCCCAACAATTACTGCGATAGGGAGGGTAAGTCCCATCTTGTTAGATCTGTTACACAGTTCTCAGTTCTGCTCAAACAGGGCTGCTCACCACACATGGCGCTGCCCTTTCGGGTCCATGCCCACTGATGGCTCATCCCAAAGCATTACCGACGGATCTCCCAGGACACTCAGCGCAAAACACAGCTGAAATGGGAAAGACACTGAGGTCAGGTCAGGTCTGCTTTTACTTTACCTGCAAAACTAGTGAGTTGTCCTGCTACATCTTAATCCCAATGAATCTTTTAGAAGCTGGAACTCTCGATTCCAAAATGCAGGAGGAACAGGGATTAAAAAAAAAACCAACCTTCAGGTGTTCTTAGTTAACATTTTAATCTCCCCAAATCAGCTTTCCCCAAAACTCCCAAGCCTGCCAAAGATCTGAAAGTGGTTTTCCATCCCATTTACTGGCAGATGCATGTGGTGGGGGGGGCATGAAGAGGTGATTACCTTGTAAATCCAATTTGTGGTTAGCATTTATTAAACACACAATATGGGAGAGTGGGGAAAGAGGAGAGGGGGGGATCCTGCCAGGCTGGATTCAAAAGCTACTCATTAAAGCAAATCATGCCAGGAACGCACCCTGCTGAAATTTTCTGTGCACCATGTTCAAGGAAGAGCGAGCAGGATTTGCTCAAGTAGCAAACACACAACTAACACGTACCTTTCTGGTTTCTCCGGCAGATAACCTCCTAGCTGGGGTTTTTAAATGCTTCTGGAGATCCAAGGCCTTTGCTATGCTGTGGGGAACGGAAAGGAATAATGCTGAAATGACCATCTCTGCTAACGCTGTGGTCAAGGGTACTGAGGAACCAGAGACCAACATACTTGTTTCGGCTGATACGCATCACCTTGGGTTACTTGGTGGTTTTACTCCTAGCTCAGATAGCAAATTAAAGAATTTTTGCAGAAACTCAGGACAGTAAATGCAGCTAATGAGAGAACTGAGTTACTCATGTAACTGGTCATGAACTGGAGCAAGTTTAGTTTTTTTCTGACATTTTCTAAATAAACTAGGGGTAAAATCTTCATTGAGAAAGGATTGAGAATATTATAAAGTAGCAGTTCTCATCAGGAGATCCTATTTCTCCAAGGCAAAGAGGCATTGAAGCAGCTGTCTCTTAATCACTCTAGCCAGGTTTGCTACCAGAAAATCCTTCCCCTGTCCTATACCTTTGGAGAGAGGAAGAACCAAAAGCTAAAACCATTTGGCTTCGTACCGGCTGCTGGTAACAGCTGCATCTTCTTTCCTCATCCCTCTCACGGCGGCGTACACCTCCAGATGCTGGTGGACCGTGAGGTCCGGCCAGAGCGGGTCCTGCTGCGGGCAGCGGCCCAGGCACCCCGGGCTGTCCTGCCCTGGGGAGGAGGCAGCTGCATCGTGGCCCTTGAGCAGCACCTGCACAAACACACATGCCTCCGTAGCTGTAGCATGTTATTCTGGGGTGAATCAATGAACCCCTTGGAAACGCGGTCATGATTTCTCCCGTGTTGCGAGGAACCTCATTAGCACATGGGAAAGGAAGGCCATCATCACTGGAGTGATCATCTCCATCTGCCACAGCTTCTGCTCACCTGAATCCAGGACAGCGTTTTCACGAAACCAAACAGTATTTACTACCATAAAACTTTGGGTAATAGTACCAACATGAGACTATCTTTTCCTAGTAGTACCTTTCTATTTCAAACATTCAGTCCCAAATCTGTAACAGCAATGGTATTTCCCCTCCCCAGCACATGTCATTAATCATCCTGCACATAATTAAGTGATGGATTGTTACTGGCCCAACCCTGTTCACATTAGTTTTCAATTTCCTGGTTTTGCAAGACTGTTTTTGAAGACTGTTTTTTTTAGATGTCAACATTCCTTACAGGTCTTGTGAAATTTCACAATGGGTTTCAAATGCACACCGAAGATCTTGTGTAGCTCAAACCCTTAGAACTGGAACATTGATTTTGATGAAAACTAGAATGTGCTTTGAGTAAATCAACACTATCTTCTTACTTCTGTAAATATCCAGGTTTGCATGTACATAAATTCCCTGACTTGAGGGCTGAGTTGCCAGATTGCCTTATCACACCCTTAATTTATAAAGGCATCAAGGTCATCCCCCAGCTGCTCCAAAGGAATCACCTACCTCCCCAGCAGTCACCGTTACGTCTCCAGAAATCATGTCTATAGTTGTGCTTTTTCCAGATCCATTGGGTCCTAACAGACCTAATACTTCTCCTGAAACAAATATGCAAGAACTGTTAATAACAGTTATTTTTAATAAGACCTTCTTCCCTGTGTGCTAGGCAATATCTAAAGGTACAGCAGGAGAAATGGTTGTTCATTAACTTATCCCCATAAATTGAAACTGTGAATGCAGGAGCCTTGGTGCATTGAGTATGGTTGCACACAAGAAAATTCTAACAAAAATATGGTCTCCAAACGTGGCCTTCACATTAGCCGGTTTTAGTCATTTATAAGGAGTGCAGCAAGATACTTGAACCTTTTTTAACACTAAGAGAGAGGTTTTTGACAGCAACTTTCTTCTTTTTCTTAAAGATGGAACTGGCTTTCTTGTCTTCATATTCCTTGCGCAAACTGTTGACAATGATAACCGACTCCTGTGAAGAGATGAAGTGGGAAATAAGAACTCTCCTTCTATCCCATGAGACAGCTCATCTGTTCTTACCATTAAGTATGACTCTCTAAAGAGAAAATTTCTAAATAAAAAATCCAGGAAATAGAGCAACAGAGAAAAAGGAAAAAAGCAGAATTGGAATAAAAATACAGAGCCAGCTAAACTCCTTCTGGTGCCAGGGCGACCGTGGGCGGGATGGTGAGATGAGCACTTGGACATCAGATCAGTAAATAATAAATGCATGAGCTAAGAAAGCAGAGACAGACCTGAAGATGGAGAATGAAAAAGAAAACAAGCCAGAAGGCTGGTTTCACCTCCTCCTGCTGCAGGGAGGCCATCACGCTCCTCACCCTCTCCCTCTCTGCCTGGACTTCTGGGGACTCTTCCCCAGGGTGGTCCCTGTTCTGGTGGGTGACCGCTCTTCTCCGCTGGATCCTATGAGCAGAGAAGGAGAGAGGGTGTCATCGGGAATCACTTCCAAAAAGGCTTGGTTTTACAAGTTTGTTCCCAGGGTAGTGCCAATGCAGCACCCCACAAAATTTATTTGAATTCACGGAGCTGTTCCACAGACAGTGTTTGCTCAAATATTTATTTGCGGGGGGGTGTGGAGGTGGGGGTGTGGGGGGAATCCCACTGGCATGCATGAGAAAATAAAGGCCAGCTTTAGCTTTTCCTTCGTCGGTAAGTATTGACTGGTCCCCTGCTCAACACATGCTAGTGATCTGTTCAAGGAGAATTAAAATGCACAGGGCAGGTTTTCAAAGCTATTTGGGCATCTAACTCCTAGCTGAGTCACATTTGTTGTTGTTTGACAATTTAATATTTTTACAGATCTTCTCCCACGTGACTTAGGTGGTCATCAGCACGCTGTTGGTGACAGAGAAGCAGAGAGCAGGTAGCAGACGAGCCCAGCCTGATGAAGCTTTAGGGGAAGTCTCCACCCTGCAGAAAGCAATACTGACACATTTGAAAAGGAGTGAAAATGTTGGATTTCAATTTGTAACTATTAATTTAGCCAGCTGTAGTGAAATGTCCGGAAACCTCAGCTATGAAGCTTAATTTAAAAAAAAGCTTAAATCACATTTACTATTCTCTCTAGGACATTGTAGTTCAACTGACCTTCTATTGCAACACACTGGGTGGGAATTTGTCTCCAGACACATTCAGGGGAACTCCAGTAAGTAAAGTTGGAAACTGTAATGACCCAAAGGAATAAAAAAAATCCCTCCCTTCATTCTCAGTTCCCTCCCCTCCAGATAAACTGGTTAAAACTAAAAATATGAGTTTTGTCCACAGGTTGCAAAATGTTTTTAAGTTCACTCTTTCCCTCCTCCTGCCATCAGGGGTGAGCCAGGAGGGTCCTGCCTGGCTGTGCAGCACTGAGCCCACCCCACAGACCAGGATAACCATGGCTTGCAAGGCACCCCGGCTGCCCGGGACACACCTGAAGACAGGATCAAGTCTCGTAACTGCTTCTCCATATCTCATCTCCAAACAGCGCAGGAGAAGAGCAAAAATCACACAATGGATGTAAGGCTAAAAAGCAAAAATTAATCAGGTTTGTATGGAGACAAGGTAACAACACACTCGATTAATTTTAATTATAAGGGGATGCAGGGACTTATCTCATTTACTTCAGCTATTGAAAAGGTCCAAAAGTGGAAGAAGTTAAATTGATGCTTTGCATACATTTTCATCTCATATGCAGTTCATTTGCAAAAGCCTTGACTTCATACTGCAGTTTTAGCTCAGATAATCTGCACCCCAACAGTCATCCTCCAGGATCAGAGATCACTTCTTTCATTTGTAGAAGCAGCATTAGACTGATTAGTTGATTAATAATACCTCTGCCTTACGCATGAACTTTACATAATCCCCCCACCATTTTTGCACATATGGTACAGCATCTAGGGGTCGGATGAGACACAAGCCCATGATTACTTGGATGTGCCTTCCCTGCCAATATTTAACTTGAAACTTTGACCACATAACCCATGCATTATTCATGGAGAGAGTTATACAAGCCCAGTGCAAGTCCATTGCATTAGAACAGTCATCCTTTCCAGAACAACCATCATCAAATTGCTCCTTACTGCAAAGACAGCTACGAAGATGTGATTCCATGACTCAAGAAGACCAATATTGTGAAACAATGAGAAACGCTACAAGAAAAAAATATCAGTCAATTAGAAAAATTCCTTAGCATGGTGTGCCTCAGTGTAGGGTCAGAGCAAGTGTGGAATGTAGGGATGCTTAGCTTTTCTTCAGGATGGGATAAAGGAGCTTTGATCTGCACTTATTTGGGGAGGTTCATACTGCCTCGAAGAGCTGCAGCTTCCTTGGCTATAGCTAATCCAGGGGTGCCTCAAATCAGCCAGGTTAGATTGACCTTTTCTATCACTGCTTCTCTCTTCCCAGTCCTTTACCTCCTTCTGCCAGCTCACTTCGTCCCTGCAGGTCTTCCCACTCTACCACCTTCCCCTCCCATGCTACCCTGGCTGCCAAAATGCAGTCATTGTAACAGCTTTTTTGTAACTAAACAAACAAAAAATATCCCAATCAAACAAAGGATTAACAAGTCAAATCTTTGTCCCTTCTCTCACTCTCCAGCCTGGGCTTTTTCTTCTCCTGTTGTCTTTTCGCTCTCTGTCTTTTTGACAGTTGGCACTCTGAGACAGGGAATTTGGAAAGTGCCTCTTGCTTATCCAATTCGCACCATTAGGACTGTTACTGAATTTAATAGGACATGTTTACTTACTGGTGTAGAGAATATCAACCAGCCTAGCAGTGGAAACACAGGAATCAAAGTAGAGAAGGTAAAATAAAATGCTTCGTGTAGGTCACTGAGCATATAGAGAATGAAATTCACCTGGAATAAAGCAGAAAAAGTATTTCCAATATTAATGTATTGTTGCTTAAAAATAGGCTATTTGTCACTGATTTGGGTTATTCTTGTGAATATCAATATATTTGAAAAATGAAACCTCAAGTGGCAAGATGTGTAAATCAAACACTTCAGAGTGAAGATCCACTCCACTTACCAGAATGAAGATGAAAGACCAAATGTAACGATTGCTTCGTCCAGTGCGAAACTTAAAGGCAATTAAATAGACGAGAAGGATGAGAGATACTCCGTAACCAATGACACAAATGATCTAGAGAGAGAGACTGATATCAGCGACAAGGAGATGGATGTGGATATATGAAAACCCACCTAGAGCAGTCCATTTTGATTCAAATATTTAAACCAAAAACTCACTGAGAAACGAGGGACGGGGATTTGTGCCTGCCCATTTTCCCGCACGCAAAGAGCTCACCAGGGGCAGCACGGTGCTGGCCTGCAAGGGGCAAAAACGGTTGAAGAGCAGCAGAACCCCGAACATGAGGCACACCAGGGTCCAAAAGAGTGGGACATCCACCAGCGCCTGCCCACACCAGTATGCCGAAGGGAAGAGCCCTGCGAGCCGCAGCTGGGTGCGAGCCTGGAGCTGCGAAAGCAAATGGGAAAAGGGGGCTGATCTAGAAGAGCCTAAAGCATCATTCCTGCTGTTCCTCCTCCTCCTTCTCCATTAACCTCACTCCTCCCTTCCCCAGCTGAGCCTTCCTCTCCTTCCCAAGCACTTTCAATTCTTTCTTAGTTCTACTATCTAAAACCACGTCATTCTTAAAAAGGAGAAAAAAAAAATCCTCCTGACCCCAAAATTTTTAATAACACCCAAATTTTTCTCAGCCCCAGCTGATTCCCTGAGATGCAGGGTAATGTGCTTTAGTACAAGGTTGTGCTCGTGTGGCTGTATTTCTTCTAGCATCCTACCTAGAAATGCCAGCAAGCCCACTGGTACATGAACTGCTCTCCAGAGACATTGCATTTGCATTCACTTCTTGTGTAAGACCACTTTCAGCGCATGCTTTTTACCTTGTAATCCTCCATGCTGCTCACTGCAAAGTGAGGAGGCAAACCAGCAGCCAAAATGAGCATGTAGGTGAGACAGATGAAAAAAATATCACTCTTTAGTTCTGGGCTTTGTGTCTGTGGGAAAGAAATTCAGAGTCATCAATAATCAACAGCTGCCCAGGAAAAATCTAGCTAGCTTGGTGCTCATATGATAGTTAAACACGCAAGTGAGCAACAACACTAATGGTAAGTCATTTGTGTTTAAGAACACAAAACAAGGCAATAAAAATAAAAAAAACCCAACCCAAACATTTAGCATCTTAGAATTTGCAAAAAGTACTGGAATTACTGTAAGTTTTTGAGCATAGAGACCACCTTTTTGATGCTGATTCTTGCCAAACAGGTGCTGAAGAAAGGTGGGATTTGCAAGTATTACTGCTGTATTCCTACCATACTGCCACATTGCAGAAGCTTAAATGTCTTATGGCACTGAAACCCTACAGAGCTCTTAAACACTACAGAAGAAATTGTCATTTAAGAGCACTGGTATTGACTGCTGAGCAATGCCCCCAGGAGCTGGCCAGCAGTTGGACCACTGACCCAAAGCCTTGGAGGCTGCCCATCCAACAAGGCTTTCAACCCATCCAGCCTTTATCACTTAGCATGGCTATTTAAATTAATTTTCACCAAGGAAGGCAGGACACTTACATTGTAAAAGGGCTCACTCCAGACGCGGATGCGCGCAGTGGAATTGAAGAGCCTCAGGAAGGTATTGCTGAGGATATTCACGAGCACGGGGAAACAGTTGATGGGTTCTGCGCTGCACATGACTGTGAATCGGTAGCTCTGAAGATGTAAGAGCAAAAGATGTTACCTTCAAGCCTGTGAGAGGTGTGAAGTTGAGCTGACCACAGTGAGGGGTTTAAAGAAAAGCAACGACAAAGGCAATCAGGTAGTTTTATTGGTGAGGCCACAGAGACCTGAAGTGTGCTAACAGGTACCACGAGCGAAATGATTGATAAAGACACAGTTTCTGGAGAAAAGCACAAAAGACTTGCATTAATGCTTTTCTCTAAAGATCACTGTAAAGAAGCATACAGTGGAAAGAATCAAATATAGTTCCCACAAACAGGACTACCAATACTATTTAATATGTCAAATAAATATTCTCCCTCTTGCTGGTATGTGTATTTCACTGTGCCTCATTTAAACACATTTCAGAAAATCCTGTTGACGTACAGGATGAAAGAAGAAAAAATATCCTTCACCTTGCCTTCCAGGGATATTTTTATAGCTCCATTATACAGTGGAATGCTTGTGATGTTTTTCTCAAGAGTTATTTCTGGGATTATGTTTTGAGTTTTCAAAGCAGCAATGAAATCCTCAATTTCTGATCCTGAAATCAAATCAAGAACAGAAATTAGAGTAATTAGAGTTTTTTCTTTAAATATAAAGAGTTTCATATAGACAAGTTCCCACTTGCAAAGCAGAGGTATGTCAAAAAGTCCAAACATTCAGAATCTAAGCAAACTTATATTTTCTCTATTTTTTTCTATTATAATAAACTGGTTAAACACAATGTATGTTTCCATACTTACGTTGTTTATTGTTTGGTTGTGTTTTTTTTTTTTTAATTTGTCTTTTAAATATCTGCTACTCAGTTATCCTAACACTGGATTTGCTTTTGCTCAAAAGAAAACACCTCCCAAAGCCACAAATATATAAAGGAACATACAGAAAGAGTAAGGCAAGGCTGGTCTATCAACTCTAAGAGGACTCAGAGTGGTACAGAAAGTGAATCAACATCACATGTTCTTCACCTGTATCATTGAAGATGAGAAGATTTGTTGACTTGCTTTGAATTTTCTTTTCAGTGGGAAGAAAATATGAGCTAGCCGTCATTTCCCAGTTATTGGAGCTGTCCCACAGTTGAAATTCAATGAAAATCATCAGCATTGGAAGGATAAATATTCCAAAGAACAGCAATCTGGATGGAAAAACAGACCATAAGTGGGTTTAGGGGAACTCCACCTTTAGGTAATTATGTGATTTATGTTGAGAAAGACAAGGGGAAATTTAAAACTTAAGCAATTCAGAGCTCTACCAGTAAGTTCTGACTGCCCTTATTACTGCAGCTTTTAAACATTTTCCACCTGATTCTCTGCTTCCAAACATCTCCACCAGTATTTAAGCCTTCCATCAGTTACTCAAGGGAATAATCAAATCCTTTGAAAAGCACCAAGCCAGCACAAGGGCTGCAGAGTAGGCGAAAGCTCCTGTACTTACATGGACCTGAGAAACTTTCCTTCGTGCTTTAGTTTTAAGAAGCGAACTCTCATGACGGCACACACTTGCTGCCTCCAGAGCGCCATCCCGCTCACTGCCGCACTCCCTTGCTCGGAAAACACCAGGAGGCTTTGGTCCCTCTCCTCGAGGTCTCCGTCTTCTGTGTGTTCATCATGACAAATACCATTATCCACAAAGAGCGTTCAAAGGACACACTTTAATCTCAAACAATCAGCAAGGATCTTCTGTTCTGAATAGAGGAATGCTTTTATTTTTTAGCCAGAAAAGAAACAAGGGCAGAGAAAAGGGGCCAAAATTTATCCAGAACATAATTTATATCAGTGAATTCAGACTGGCTGAACCTAGGCTCATATGGCAACACATCCAATATCTTCACTGGCCCTGTGAAATGCCGTCTGGCTAGTTTATCTCTTCCCACCTCCTGGTCTGGGCAGTATACCCTTCAAAGGCAAATACCCTTCCAACATCAGTCCTCAATTCCTGTGCTTAAAAGCCTGTTGGAAGTCAAGACTGAATCATCTAGACTTCTCCAAGAAGATATTCTTCACTAAAGGAATGTTGATTACAACTGCAACTCTCGACCTACCAAAAAACTAGCAAACTTCACATTAAACAGAAACCCACTAGATGTTCAATTAAAACATATGTATATATGGAACCTTAATCATACCACACTTGCAAATTGGAGTCAACATTTTAACTTCTTGATCGATGGCTTCCTCGTGCTCCAGCTTCAGGAAAACATCTTCCAGGGTTGTCCTGCTAACCTCATAATTAACAACCCCCTGCAAAAGACTGCTCTCAAGATGGCTGAACAGATCTGCACGATAGAAACAACCAGACTCAGCCCAGCAACCAAGGCAGAGTTTCTGCTCAACACTAGACTGGCATGATTCATGTTGTACATTCTAGCATTCACATCATTAATTTCCATAACTTAAAAGCCATGGCAAAATTGTTGCACTCTTTAGAGGTAAGTAGTAGAAATTTCAGAGTTCTTGATTACCATGGGCCTTCCTGGTAGGAGAAATCTCATCCTGAAACCAGAGGAGACTCAGTGGACTTTAGTTTGTAGATTAGTTGGCAGATTTTCTTTTGTTCATCTGCATTATTAATATTAGCATGTCCATTAGAGGCTTTCTTTAAGGCTGGTATTTATGCAGCTCTGGGCTTCCTAATCCCATGCAGTATGGACCAGGGAATATAGTTATTCCCTTCACAGCAACTTGCTTTCTGCTTTTCCCACCACTTGGTTTCCCTTTACAACCCTGGTACGATGACAGGCTTGTCTTACCTGGGAAGCTATCAGTGTTTTCCAGAGGTAGCATATAACACAGCTCGTCCCCCTTCTGTCCTTTGAGCACGGCATCAGGGATGTACTGTCTGACCAGGCATGATGTAAGCTCAGGGTCACACAGCTCATTTATGCGCATCCTGTTTGTATTAAAAAGCAATTGCTATGATATTAAATGAGAAGAAAAATGTATGCATCATCCATTTAAAATACAAAGCCAGTGGTCGTTCTTCAGACCATAGGGAAACCTCCAGAACTGGGCAGCATTTCAGTGGGAATTTTTATAGACATCTGCAGTGCCCCTGGTTTTGCCATGCAAGCAAGCAATAGTTGAGGTTAAGAATAATGATCCTGGCCAGTACTGCTAAACCAAGAACACAGAAATTAAAATCCAAAGAAAAACAACTTCATGTTAAAGCTGTTGTATGTCACTCTGGCACCACAGAGTGTGTGGAAATGGCAATTCATCTTACTCTGGTCTCCTTTTGGCTGCAAAGCGGGTTGCAAAGTCATTTTAGGTACATGCTCAGAGCTTTCAGGATTGGGTTCCAAAGAAAAGCAGCTTGCTATCCAAAGCAACATATTTTTGGCAGCCTCAAAAGTCTTCTAAAGTGAATTGTCAAGATTTCTATTACTCTATATAGAAACTCTATAGAGACACAGACTCTACAAGAACATAGTCACATCAACTAGAAGCTTTTCATAAAAAGCGTGATGACCAAAAAGAAAAGGATTTACCTTAAGTGATAGCCAATTCCCCATTTTCTCTTCAAGTACAGAGATGAGCCAACACACTGTAATCTCCCATTTGAGAGGAAAGCTTTCCGATCTAAGGCGGTATGAATACAAAGGGTTTAGGGGGGATTTACAGCAGTGCAGTAGACTGATCTCACTCTCCTCCTTCTGAACTCAACAGACATTTTTATAACGAAGTCAAGAGGGGTAAAACCAGGCCAGTGCTGAAGGTTTCTTTTTAAACTGCTGCCTTTCTCCTAAGCATCGAGGTTAATCTTTTAATTATGCATTCTTACAGGCTTGTGGAAAATTTCCCATGCATCCCAGGAGCAGTAAGGAAATAGCAAAAATATCAATTCAAACAATATCACTAATTTGTGTGGGTACTGCTAGAGGTATATCCAGGTAATATGCAACTGTTTCATCCTGAAGCAGAGCACAAGCAAGGTCTTGGAGGGGCACATTAGTCCAGTTTTAGCCTTTGCTCAGCCTGGGTTGGGTGGTCGCTATCAGACAAAACATGTCCAATGAGCACAGACTGCATCATGGCAGGACCCATACATGGGCTCTGCAACAGGAAACCCTTGTTTGCAAACTGTGGTCAACTACAGCGTGAAAATCTGGGCTCACCAGCATGAGCATCGGCCTCCTCCATGGACTGGGTAGTGAAGAACGTCACACGTCCAGCCTGGCGTTCCTTCAGAAGGCTCCACACATGGTGCCTGGAGCAGGGATCCAACCCAGCTGTTGGCTCGTCTAAAAGCAACACCTACAAAGGCGAACAAGATCAGACCTTCACATGTCCAAGCTGGCATTTCCGTGTTTACATAATTTCATTTCATGCTTTTGATGATCTCACTCCAAGAATAAAATGCATCCTCAGATATCAGCCATTTTTAATGCTTTTTCTATTACAATATTATTATCATTTGAATTTAAAATATCATTCTCATTGACCTAGGTTCCTCGATCCTTCCAGCAGCCGAGGGAATTAGTAGGTCAGCAGACTTGGAGTGCCAGGGGAAAAGTACAAATGTCTGCATGCCAAGTCAAAATGCAAAGCTACATGCTAAACCTGTATGTATTGTGTGTATGTAAATATGACCGGTCCCTACCTGGGGATTCCCTAAAATTGCAATTCCAAGAGACAATTTTCTTTTTTGTCCCCCACTCAGAGCATCGGCGCGAATGTCCTGAAGGTCAGTGAGGTCCAACATCGCGAGAACTTTCTGCACCTTGGCAATATACAGAGACAAGAGCCAGATTTGCAAAGCACTGGTTGTATTTTAATTCATAAATGGCTACACACAGTACAGGAGAGTGTAACTTTGAGATTTAAAACTTATCTACTTTAAATGGCTTTGCTTAGAGATAAATACTGCAAATCTCAATTCTAACTCTTAGGACATGAGGATAAGAAAGAATTGAAAAAACACTTCTCCCCTAAATTAGGGTTGTTCTCATTTCCACAGAACAAGATGCTGGTGGTAATATTTTATAAAGAAAGCTCAAACTGTCCAAGATGCCGTAAAACAGAGGTCAGTGACTGACAAGCACATACCAACCTCTTGCTCTACTTCTTTCTGCTGAATCCCCTTGATGTGAGCAAAAGTTCTCAGGTTTTCCTTCACCGTTAAGGCTTCAAAATGCAAATTAAACTGGGGGCAAATCCCAACCATTGCCTGAATTCCCTCCATATCCTGTACTTCAGAAACTTTGTAGTTGTAGATCATTGCAGAACCTGCACACAGGGATGAATGAAACAAATTTCATACTGTACAGTATTTCCCAGTTACAAGGGGAAAGCAGACTGCTTTGTGTTCATACCTTTGACATTAATTCCAGCATTGTGGATGCTTCTCCAGTGTTTAAAAAAAAAAAAAGGCAAAGGCAAAATAACTTCGAGTTGTCCAGAGCTTTAATACCACTCAAAAGTTTTTCAGAGCACCAAATTTCTCCCTTAGGAACTACAACATATTTCCTGTAGGTATGCAGCTCATGGAAAACATCAGGCCATCCAGATGGAGAAATAACCATCTGTGTATGCTTGCACACATGAGCCTATCCACAAGGGATTAGCCGTGAAGCTCGTGTTGAATAAGCAATCTGCACTGACAAGCAACTGAATGACTGAGGGAAAACTTGGTTTTTTGCACCTTTACCCCCTTACACTTGAAAACCCAAACAGCTTCTCCTCTTCAGCATTCAGGTCCATCATCTTACCAGAAGAAGGCTTGGAAAATCCACTCAGCACATGTAAGAGAGCAGTTTTTCCAGATCCACTGTGACCAAGTAATGCAGTGATCTGGCCTTCATATATGTTTAAGGACAAACCTAGAACAGAAATAGGGTAACATTAGGATGAAAGATTGTGAGAAATAGACTTGTACCTGGAGCTTGCTGCCAGGTATGACAGAGGAGTGACGTTTCTTTTGAAGTGAGAGGCAAAAACACAGATCCAAAACCATGGGTTGCATCTTCAGAAGTTAGGACTAAACTTAGTGAGGAGCTTGCAGTCATGTCTTGATTGAATTCAGGAAACAAGTGTATTAACTTCAATATTTAAACAATTTTGACTTCTGTTTTCTATGAGGTTCATAATAGTTTTTTTTAGTGTGGCTCAAAAGAGAGTCCACAGAAAGAGAAGAGCCCATAGCCTATCCAAGGCATGAGATTTCAGGAGTTATTTCAAAGCAGCCAGACTTTGCTACCTCATTTCCTTTAAAAAAAAAAAAGACTTATTTTTGTATTTTTGTGGGTTGTTTGTGTTTGTTAGGTTTTTTTTATTCAATATAAACCTTTGAGACCCTATTGATATTTTCACAGTCACTTGGAGTTCTTGTTAAACAAAGGCATTTAACAAATACCCCACGACTATGCTATGACTATGCCAACTACTTGCATACCTGCAGTTGTCAGACGTGCAAGGGCTTGGACAACACTGCTCAGCCAGTGACAACAGATTCTTTTTTTTTTGTCGCTGGCTATAGCCAAGTTTTGTTTGCCCAAAATAGTTTACATTTTGAAAGGGAGGTTTGAGAGGGTATTTTTAGAGTGGTTCATTGCTGCAAAACCCACAGCATTTAAGGAGACTTCTGCTGTTGCAAAAAAATAATAAATAGTAATTTTCCTGGAGCGAACAGGAAGACAAAAACCTGGTAGAAATTTGCCAGTAATTTACCCCAGCAGAAATAACCATCGTATAATGTATTTTACCAGTGCTGGAGGCAGAGGTAAGTACATCCAGTACATTTCAAAACAGTTTGGGTTCATATGTAGTGAAAAATGAAATTAAAAGAATTACAAAACCTTTCTTACCGCTTAAAGCTTCGGTTCTCTTGTCCTTCTTCTTGTATATTTTTTTAATATTGTTTAGTCTAAAGGAAAGACAAGCAAGCCATTACTATTGAATCTCACAACTTTGGCATGTTTCCTCTGCCTCGAAGTAACCTTTGAAAACTATTGGAAGAATGTTCTCAACCTCCTCCTTAAACTGGTCCTGCTCGTTACCATCTGAAGGAATTGCTTTATGCAATTCATTTTTTTGTGCACTTTAAAGCTAATGCACTTTTCTAAAAGATGTTTAAAAGGTTTCAAAGTCAAACTCAATGAACACTTAGTGAATGAAGTAGGAGGCCCTAGGGAATGAGATAACACGTGGTTACACAATTAAAGCGATGACTTAGTTGTTATTTTAGCAGATTTATATTTGCTTTCCAGTAATAAACAATGGGCAGCACCAGCAATGGACTAAACTAGCCCTGTAAAGATGTAAATAACAGTATCTTATGCAGCACACTCCATTGGCAGTGTTCTTAAAGACGATGGTGAAGGGGAACAGACTCACTGCTGCTCCGAAAAGAGGAAAGGGCAGGGCAGCGAGTTGCTCCCTGGCACAGAGGATGCACGATGTCCAATAAATGTTCAAATCCAGCTCTGGAGCGGAATGAAACACTGAACAAACCCTCCCTTTCACATGTTTACCATGAACCTTGTCTGTATATGTTGGATGGCTCAGTCTAACATTTACCAGTGCAATGTGGCTATGCTCTCTAAAGTCAAATATAACGCGTAGCATGTATTTTTCACGCCTACAGGAGCCTTTACCTAATTGCTTCCTTCCCATCAAAGCCTGGAGGCATCGGCTCGGTGTTATTGCTGGGGATAGGATCGTGGTTGCTCTCACTGCCAGCTCGCACCCCCATGTACCCGGTCCTGGGCTTGAACCAGTACGATGGTCTCAGGAAGAACAAAGGTGGATAGGGTACTCCATACTTGCCTAATTCAGAAACAGAGAAGGTAAAATATCAACCGAAACCTGCTATCTGTCATATCAACTTTGATAAATGCCATGTCCAGCCATCTCTTCCTCTATAGCTGCAGAATATAGACTTTCAGCAGCGTAAAAGGATTGGTAAGTTCTGCAATTAAAGTTGTCCACTCGTCCATATCTGTAAATGCAGGTGGGGAACAATCACAGCAAAGACCTCACTGACAACCTCTTTGGCCCAGAAAGTATAGGAAAATCAGGTCAAGTCCTACAACATCCTTTTAAACCCAGTGATTAGGGATGTTGGAGTAAGATCTCGGTGCCTCGCTGCAGGGTTTAACGTTCCTTTTGGAGCCTGTTTTTGAGACAGGGCCAAATGAGGTAGCTATACGCACCCAGCTTCTGGGAAAACAGGATTCGTCCCTTTTTCTTTTTTTCCTGAGCAAAACAGCAAATCCAGTTTTCATCCCCTGATGTAACGTGGCAAGGCTTACTGCTGTTAAGATGCCTTTCCACAACCTGACGAGCTCGCTACCAGGACACCTTTTTAGTTGCTCCATGTAGACTACAGTTTTCTCAGCTCTATCTCACTGCCCCTTTGGCAACTTCCCCCTGTGAGGGGAGAGGATTATAGAAGAAAAATGCCAGGAAATTTGTATTCTTTCCCTCACACTTCTACTTACCAGGCAAAACCTTATCAAAGTAGATGGCCAACAGCAAATACAAGACACTGTCAAGGCTCAGTATGAGGTATAGGTTAAAGAAAGGGTACAATTCTGGTGTAAAGGCTGGTCCATATTTTTCTAATTTTACCATCTAGGGGGAAAAAAAAAAAGCACAAGTCAGATGCAACACTTCCTTTAGCCAGAAATACTATATGCAAGCCACTGCTGTGTCATCATGACCATTTTTGCCAGAAACCCATGCCCACTCATGATCACGATGCTGTTTCTAAGCAGGGCAACACTTTATTATGATCACAAAGATCAGCAGTGCTTCAGTAAGCTGAATTCAAAATTGTGCAGAAGTAGTTACTACACCAGAAGAGTGATGCACGTGGTATTTGCTAAGTCAGCACTTCAAGACCTCACAGTTCTTGCAGATCTTGGTATCCACCAGGCACATCCCACTGCTGTGATAATTTTCCAGAGATTGAAATTTATTGTATATACAGTTGGTAAAATTCATGATGCAGTTGACAGTCCAACTATATTTGTAATGTGTTAGCATGTACTTTTTGGAGCAAAATTCTCTTTTCACAAAGCATTTAGGGCAGAGGGGTGTGATTGGGACGTTACGGCAATGCAAATTATGTACGGCAGCTACTGTTATCTGGCAGAAGTCTGCAGCATGTTTGCTGTGAGCTGAACTTTTATGATGTGCTGGCTTTATTTTGAACATACCTTTGAGATGCCAGCTGTAAAGGCAAAAGGACTGAAAAGATTGAAAATCCATTCTGAAGATGGTGGTAGTTTTTCAAACAGTGTCAAAAAGCCCAGGAATCCAAAGATGACGTAAAGGACAAATCCCACGAAACTGGCAATATTTGGCTGTTTTAACAACGAGCTGAGCATGAAACAGAAGTGAATCTGCAGCAGAGAAAACCAGCAGTTAGCAGGATGCATTTCTGCTGGCGATTAAAAAAAACCAACGTGAAAATCCAATGAGCAAAATTAGAGAGCCAGCTGAGTTTCAGTTTTCCCCTACAGATGCACATGGCACATCACAAGGCTTGCATCATCTAGCAGATGGCTCTGCTATTTAGGACAGGTCTATAGGGGCAGACAGATCAGACCCCTCGCAGCCTCTCGAGGAGGCTGGATGCAAGGAGGCAGCCCCAGCCTTCCCATTAATGCTGGTGTTAGCACCTCTCTTTGTGATTCCAAGCCAGAATCTCCCAAAATGTAACAAGAGTGATGTTTTAGCCTACAAATTATAACAATAAAACCCAGTAGTGGAGAAGTTTCTGTTACTTTTTCGTATAATGCCCAGTCCTAGAGTACTCTGTAGTCTTTGAGTTTCAGATGTTTTGATTAGGAAGTGGAAAAAATTGTGCATCTTTTAAGAACATAAAAGCAGACTTACAGATGCTATGCCATAAAAGAAATAAAAAAAATATATTTCAGAAAAGCTGTGATCATGGATGACTCCTCTAATCGTAATCAGTGTGAGCAGACTTGCCATTATTGAAACGTAAACGGTGTACAGCAAGCTCCAGGATAACCTACAAATGAAGGCATAGTTATTTTTTGCTTCTGTGCACGACAGCACTTGCCATGACATAGCCAAAACGAGACACCCTCTTTTTAATTCAAATACTTTGTAATTCCAAATACACTTCCATTTACAGTTTCCAGACTGGAAAGGTGTAAATATCCGTGTCTTGCACCTACCCAAATCTCTGCAGATGCAATGATGCCAGCAAAGAGCCACAAGGCATCTTAAGCAGAAGCTCTACAGCCAGGATCACTTATTCTTATGCTTTTCCTAATGATGTGAAATACTCATGCTCAGGCAGCTTTGCAAGCCTGTTTTGACAGACCCTATGTCCCTCCTGTGCTTCATCATTTGCAGTTTCCTCCAAAATTTGTTGTTTCTTCACTTTTTCTGTTCTCTGTGCGCAACCACCCATTTCCTGGAGGCAAGCAGCACCTCAACACCAAAAACCTTGCTACATGCATCTCTGCTACATGAAGAGTGCTTTCTCGTTTTTTGGCGAGGAGAGCAGAGCCAAGTGTAAGAAACAACAATAAAACTCCCTCTGTATCAGAGCAATGTCCTTGGAACCTGAGGTCCTCCAGCAAACGGTACGTTACAGATAAAAGCAGCAAAGGTTTTGCTTCAACAGCATGCAAAACTTGGCTTCAGAGAGTGCAGATGTATGGTGGGGCACTTGTAAATGCTGCTGGAGTCTGGGGAATTACTGCTTCTCAGCTGAGCGGCGGTACCAGACCCACATCCATCCAGCAAGCTACTATATATCTGATATATGTAAGTTAATATAATTTCTGTAATTACACAGTTTATTTCTATGAGACTTACCAGAATGCGGTATCTTGCAAACCCATTGCTCTCATTAATACCTTGAGCTTCTTTTTCTCTCTTATAACTTTCACAGATAAAAAGTACATATATGGGGAGAAGCACAATATGATGTAAATAATAAACCAAATATAATCCAGTTTATACACAGGTTTGATCAAGGGTGATTTCAGACGAACACCGCTAATTGACTTCATCTCTTCCCAGACAGAATGGTTTGTTTTCACCTAAAGAAAATAAATTAGCCATTAATTTGATTTGCTGTAATGAAACAGCCAACATCAGAACAAACAGGCTTTCATAAGCATTAAAAGTATTAGTTTGTCAATAACAAAGTCGCATTTATAAGTGGCAAATAACCTCAATATTTAGTATCTTTTGTATTGCCTTGTAATAGACACTAATGCTTCCTTGAGCCACGAGAATGATCTGTCATTCTTTTAACTTTTGAATCACACTATGTAATTTAGAAGTTAATGATCACAGAATACAAACTGGTTTGGTGTTGGGGGTTTTTTTTGGTTTGGTTTTTTTATTTTTTTTTTTTTTTAAGTTTACAGATAACTCTGGAAAGAATGGAAAACATTTTCCATCATGATCATACTTACTTCTATGACTGCTGCATCAATGCTGGACTGCACTGATAGGAAACCCGCATACCAGTACAAAGGAACTTTGCAGTTACTTGATGAAAAATTGGAGCAGGTATCTGTAGGAAAGAAAAAAACCGAAGAATTTTATCTATATATTTCCATATATGTGTGTATAAATGCTTATGTATAATGTGTGGGGTTTAAAATGCATTTGACCTAAGAGTCAGGAAATCAAGATTTAGTTTTATTCAGCCTTTTTTCTGGAACAGCCATTTTTCTCCAGGAATAATGTGGTACTGGGAGTTGGTGGCTTTGGCTCCATGGGCCACCTGATGTGGCATCAACCCAGTCTGTCTTCACGGTGCAGAAGAGCTGCCCAGGTGCAGCTTTCCTATTTTGGCAAGAGCCCAGTTTCGAGGTACAGCAATCATAAACGTGCCCAACACTGAGGGCAGGAGAGGAACACCTCTAGGAAAACCAGAGCACGCTGGAGGTGAGGTCACTGGCTTGCGCAGACAGAATAGATAGCCTCTCCATCATTTCCATTTCCCAAGATCGGTTCTTAGCAAAATATTTTTTTTTCTCCCATCAAATATGAACTCCCTTGATTTTTATCTGATAATAAGTTTACTTTTTGTTTCGGCTAGTTTACTACTTTCATTCAGTCAATAGGGGTGCATTTGGTCAAAGAAGTAGTAATGTGGACAAATGTGTGTGCAGGTTTATGTTTTAATGTATTAAATATATGCCAATGCACTATTTGTTAGAAGTGCATCAGTGCACACACAATGCTCATTTTCCAGGCATGATTTGACATGATAAGACATAGAAGGGAGAGGGATGCAGATGACATGTTCTTAAAAACTTTTTTCTCTGACATTTGTTTCCTTCTAAGTGAACAAAACCTCAAATTCTAATTAATATATTTCTTGAAGCATTCAGCACATACAGTCTCAATCCCTTCTGAGTCACAAGGCAGCATAGAGATCTATATAAGCATTTTTTAATGTAAAATCAAATTCTCTGGTTTCATTTATTTTGTTACCGATATGTTCAAAGACATCATCTGGAGACACCACACTGTAGCTTTGAAATCTGAGATGATAGGAGAAGTCATCCTTAAAAACAACACCAATAATGTCTTCCTCCAAAATTCCTCTTGTTTCCATTTTTTTCTCATTTTCCACTTCCTCTATTATTATACCTGTCATTTAAAAAAAGAAAAAAAAAAGAAAACCACCACAGCTGAAACTTTGATTAGCCATGCAACAACATGAAAATGGGCATCAGTGATAATTTGTACCCTCAAAAATTGTGTTGTCCAAAAGCTTTTCTCCCCCCACCACAACGAGGACTGTGTCAGGGTCAGTTCAGACAATGCAGCTATAACAAGGATTTAAGAGCAGCATTACCCATCATTGCAGAATCCGAAGCGACTTTGCTCATTATTCGCCTGGTGGTGTTTGTGACGGGTGTGTATGCGAGTGTAACTCCCGTAGCGTTAAAGGCTGGATCATCTAATCGTCCAAGAAAGTTGTAAGGGATTTCTTGCCGCGGGTAGTGGAATATCATACTTGATGATGTTTGTATTATTAAGAGAAAAAACAATGATGTGATCCATTCCTAGATGAAAGGAAGGAAATGCAAAGGTGAGTGGCAGCTGAGCGACTTGGAGGTATGGAAAGTGTCTTCAAGGACCCTTCTCATCCAGTGCTGATCTGGCTGCACGGTCTAGCTCCTCCGGCCGTGAATGCCTTCTTTCTGTACAGGAGGAAGAGCTGTTTCACAGGTGTAATAATTTTAAAATATGAGGAATGTTCCAAGTGAAAAACATGTTTTCTTAGTACCGGAGCCAATGAGGTCTGCTGATAATTTTACACTCGTAATCATGAATTGAACATTGTGTTCCTCTGGACAGTGCAGAAAGAGGATCAACAACCAAAAGCAGTAAGACAGCTTTGTAACAAGTCCTTATTATGCCGTGATGTTGTAGTGTTACAGGATGAAGCGTAACTGCTGACATTTTCCAGAGAACCACATTACCAGCTGAGGCTTCTCATATACCACCTAACATAAAAACAATGCAATGTAAAACTACTTTGTAGTGGAAATAGTAACTTTCCTTTGGAAGAACCAATACTTGCCTGAAAACTTTCTGTCTTCATCCTCCACACCAGAAGAATATTTTTCCATAGGAGAGCACGGGTTTGCTGAAATATTTTTGAGGCTCTTTTGAACATCCCCTGCATTTTTCCAGCTAGGATGAGAAAGAAAACAATATCATTTAGAATAAAACAGATCACTGGAGTTAATACATTTATCTAGGTAAACATCACTTCAGAGGAAGCCAGCAACATGCCAAAGGTTAAGAACTTCTCTCCATTTTACAGTTTGGACAACCAAGGAGAAGTTCAAAGGAAATAGCCCAAGATCATGTAAGGGAACAGAGAGGTGGGTGCACTCAGCTGCCTCTTCCATGTGCACGGAGTCATCCTCCTTCATTCCAAAGAGGCTTTGTAGAAAGAGGCATTCAACCGGCTATAGTTTGATTCTCTATTTACATGAAATTAACGGAGAAAAGTCAGTCTGTCCTGTACTAAAAATGGGAGAAGATTGAATGGCGTATAGAAGAAAAATATAAATTTAATTTTCTTTTTTTATGCAGTTATTCAAAATACTTAAACCAGACATGATCTGCAGCAGCAGTGTCAAGTCCAGCTCCTGAGTGCAGTAGCTCTGGTTTACGCTGCACATCTGAGCTGAGCCTCAGATTCTGCATTTCTTGCTGTGAATTTACATCTTGCCTTAGACATGTGGTTTGTTGGCAAGCCACTGCTCATCTGCTCTAGATATTGTAACTAGAACCTAAAACATCCCCATTACATACAGGCCTTCTCCCACTCAGGAGGCCAAGTTAGAAACACTGGTCAGATGCTAAAAGTAGCCTAAAATAGATGCTGCCACTGTCTCCCTTAAGCAGGCTGGTAAGAGAACAATTTGTTCTGTTTTTCACCCAAATGCTAATAAAATGAAATATAACTCCAGTACAGCTAGAGCAGGGCAGCATTAAAACACCAATGTGTGTGTTTATATCCTCCTAAATACTGACCAGGAAGTATTTACTGGGGGATATTTTTATGGGGAATATTTATTTCAGCTCCAACTTTGATCATGTGGCCAAGCAGCAAATATCCTCTGCAAGAACAAAAGCAATTTCAGGGTGACTGGTTTCACGATCTTCCTGGAAGGAGAGCAGGGGAGGGAACCTCAGAACATGTTTTTGTATTTTCATCCTTTAAAATGGCTGAAACTAAAAATCAAAGCAACCTCAAACGCATAGTGCTCTTTTCCCCTCGGACATAATTTCCTGATTTCGCGGATTGGGCAGCTGGAGTTAATAAACGGTTCTACTACTCTGTTCCCTTCATTGTTTGTTTTTGGAAGAATTAAATATTTGCGTACTCCAGGGGCGATGGATCCAGAATCCCTGTTTACCCTCTGACTGTTAACACGAGGCTTTTCTCCCCGGCACTTTCCTTTCCCTGCCTAGAGTTTTCGCCCGTGCTTCCCCACCGCAGCCTACAATGAAGGTTAAAGGCAATTAGGAAGGGATTTCTAGGAAGTGCTACTTTTTTTGCCCAGGTCTGGATTTCGAACTGAAAGCAGCAGCCCAGCTCAGGACGTTGGGGTGGTAAACAAAGGTTCATGCTGGAGTATTTGGATAACTCAGAGATCATGATGGTCTTGTAAAAACTGCACTGAATCTCTACATAACAAACACCTCATTAAAAAAAAAGACGGAGCAAATCTAAAACTTTTTAGAAAATTCCAACTACATTCCTATCAGTTTTAATCTTATTTTTGTCCGTAGAGCAAGAAGCAAATACTGCTGGAAGCTCAAACATGAAGCCAGAAATTCAGACAAGTGATGCTGCCTGCAAGTGCTGCACGAACTTCATCAGGAAGAATTTAACTTTCAATTAGATATCAAAAGACACAAAACGTAAGCAGGCGAGATGCCTCTACAAGACCAGAGATTCAAAACTTCATATTCAGAAGACAAAAAAAAAAAAAAAATCAGAAATTTATTTGGAGGCAACAGTGTTTGAGAAGCTTTAAACCAGTCAAGAGCGTCACTTGTAAAACTGGATGTCTCTGGAAGCGTTTCCCTCCCGAGAGCTCCGTAGTTGTCTCCAGGAGCACACGCCCTAGGCACTGCGGTAACTTCTGCTGGGATCCCATCTAGCTCTGCTATACCAAAGGTTGTCCCGGGAAGGCATGTCCCATATAACCACCTCATTTATTTACTGTCTCAGGGATTTCCTATTTGGCACCTCTTCAGGTGTTTGGGTTTTTTTTTTCCCCTCTTAATAAAAATCTAACAGAGCATATTGTGACTAACTCCTAAAAGCACGTTGCTCTTCAGGAGTACTGGTAGGAACCTCTAGATGCTAGCTACAAAGCAAGTAATGTACGATGCAGCTCATGCTTCCCAGAGGAGCCACCAGCTTTCCAAGAGCCAATAATGAATTCCTGTGTGTGGGGAGGTCAGAGGTGAACATGCCCTCTCCATACCCTCCTGTTTGCCAGCTACTGCGATCACAAAAAACTGCATCTGGCCCCTACACAGCCCTGTCTTTAACTCCTGATAAATACGAGACAGGTTTGTACTGACTCTACTCTTTAACACACAATTTTTGAAACAGGTTTTTTTTTCCTACTCACCACTTGAGAAAAGCAGCCCTAAGCCTGCCCTGTATCAAAGTTCAACACTTCAATTCATACAGAGAAATGAAATTTGGGGGTCCGTGTTTTTAGAAGCCTTTATTGGTGATAGCAAGGCTGGAGGAGGGGGAGCGAAGGGAGGGATCGTTAGCCGGGAGGACCCAGCGCTCAACCTGTGGCTCTTTGCTTAGAGCCAAAGTACATCAGCGGTGAGAATCAAAATCCACGCACACCCAGAAAAGCAGAATATATTTGCTCCTTCGCCTCTTAAACATTTTGTTGCAAAGCTTAATGTTTGTCAGAGAACAGAACTGGAAAGTACAGCTCTTATGCATTCAGTATAACACTGTATTAAAATAATAAGGAAAAAATTAATCACCAAACACAACTCCCTCCATGAAAAAGCCCTAGGTATAATTTCTCCCTTAACAAAAGAGAAATATGAAACTCCTTACCTGATAATGTGTTTTCCATTAGAAATACGTCTCCTTCAGCTCTGAGATGTCTGGGCTCTTCGTCTCTTTGCAGTCCTGGAGAGGGTTCAATGCTGTAGCACAGCCCGATAGCCATGCCCCTCTCCAGCCTGACGTCAGAGTCCGGTCCCAGCGGTGCAAGCACTCTCAATGCTTCTGGAGCAACGACCCAATCGGGGAGCAATAGCTACAACCAGCTGGCCTAGAGCTTGCAGATATTACCATGACAGTTCGCAGTATTTAATACGACACATGCATGGTGTGCAGTATAACAGCGTGTTTCTACCAGGCTTACAAGTTCTGGAGAGAGCCGCAGCAGGAGAGCTGTGTGCCTTGAGACGGGGCGAACGTGAACTGCCGCTCGGTGGCAAAGCCCGAGCTTCTCTGGGGGGAGAACTTCGCTGCCTTCTTCCCAACTTGCTCAGAGCCTGAGTCAGCAAACACTTGTTCCTCTGCAGAGGTGAATCCTACGTCCGAGGACCAACAGGATCTTTATTTCTTGTTTCTCTTTTCCCTTTCATTTTTAATATATATATTTTTTTAATTCCCACTCCTTTTAATTGCTTTTCCAGCAGCTGCCACACAGCTGGAATGAGGATAGGGTTTGTTTGTTTGTTTGTTTTTTTTAAATAGCTTTCTAATGGATGTGCATTCAAAACAGGGAGGTGAGGAAATCAGATAAGCCAGGAAAGCCAAATGAGTTGGAGGGGTGTACAGCCACATGATAATTCAAATAGTTAAAGGGATTTGACTGTCCTGGAACTTCAACAGCTTGAGGACTCTGCATCTGATTTGCAGAGCTGACTAAAACCACAAAAGCCGGCTGGTTGTTGCTTAACAAAAGGCCGCAGCTCTTCTGCAGCTGCTGATTTACTCATTTTCAAGGAATGAGCTCATTTAGGAGAAGAGCAGAGCGTTTTCCTGCATTGCTTCCCATTGGGCAACAACGGAGAAATGGGGAAGGCTACTTGTAACTGCACAAAACACATCTGAGATGCACTTCACTAAAAAAACCCACGACGTTTCTGATACATACCCCGTGCCATAGTGTGCTGGCAGTACCTGGTGCAGCGTGGAGCCCTGGCACGCCTGCACATTATCTACAGAAAACGCATTTTAACATAAAAACGATGCCCACTCCGAGCGCACCTTGGGGTTTCCCATCCTGTGTACTGGGTGCTGCTGAAGTGGGACCCCAGTCCAAGGCAACCTGTTGGGGCTTCACTGAAGAGCAGCTAGAGAGCACGTAGCATCGCAAAATGTCATTAATTAAATCCCCAAGCAGTTGCTCCACAAGATTTCCGAGAAGGGGACTTAGGACCAGCCTTGGATCAGCCCTTCTATCTACCCAGGAGGAGGAACGGGCCTGGGGATGGAGCCAGGACCCTCCGAGGGGGACACTCCAAGCAACGCGTTTCAGGAAAAAGAAGAACGAAAAGCTCCAGGATACTCTCACCAAGGAGAAATTCAGTGTGCTAAATTAGGGACTTTCTGAAGATCTCTTAAAGGAAGCATTACAAGGGAATGAATTAATTGTACAGCTTTAAAAAAAAAGGCATGCTGCCCTTAATCCACCATGGAAGAAAAACCTGGGAACTTTCACTAAGTTCAGATAGAATTTCCTTGGGGTTATTTTCCTCCGCACTGAGGGGTCTAGGCAGCACAAACCCCTTTCATTTTGCGAGGTCCTTAACTGACCCCCAGGGCTGGAGGTGCACGTCCTCCTCCTCAGCAGCAGGTCACAGGGGGACCTGGCAGTCCCACACGGCAGCCGAGGAGCAGGCAGCGTGCTCCATCCCTGTAGACCACGGCTTCGCGTTCCAGCTTCAGCCAAACCTCGTGCCGGCAGCATTTCGCCGCCGCGAGCGCCCATCCAGCCACCCAACGAGTTCGTCTTGGGCACGGATCCAACCAGAAAAATGAATTTTTTTTTTTTTCAGTGGGGTTAATTTTCGAGCGGATGAGCACGATTCACCCCAGCAGATGCACGACATGGCGCGCCAGGAGCACGCAGCTGCCACGGGGTCACTTCTAGCTTGAAGTTGGGCTGAATGGATTCAGCTGCGACACGTGACATAACGGCGGGCGGTTGAATCCCAAGTGTTGCAATACTGCAATTCCCTGAATTCAATTAATAATACGCAATTACTGCAGCCTGGTACCTCCAGCTGCACCAAGAGCCAGGCCCCCCACGCTCTGCCCGAGCCCCCTCACCTGCAAGCCCCGGTGCACCCCAGGGAAGAGCAAAGGCTTTTGAAAACAACCTCCCTATTTCTAGCAGAGCAAAACACACACATGATAGAAACACAAGCATTTAACAATACAATCCATCTTTATTTTGGTAGTACTTTCTGCTGGAAGAGGAAAAACCTTGACTTTACAAATACAGCAAAGTGGTAAAAGAAAGGCAGGTGTATAAAATAAACTGCAAATGATTCAAAGTCCCTGACGGCAACATCAGGAGGAATGTTACAAACGTGTCACCTTTAGACGCAATACCTTCTGTTTCTGCTACCAGAGTACTGGATGTTGGCTATGCAATAGATTTCACTTGCTATACAGAGGTATTTTTAAATAAGGGCTTTTCTTGGTAATGTAAAAAAAATAAATAATCAATCAGAACATTAAATTCCTCCATAGAAAAATACAACCTTATAATAATCCCACAAAGCAAATGCATCTTCCAAGTTTTGGATATATCAGCTAACTATTTCCCACAACAACCCGGCAAGGTAACTAAAACCATCGTACCTGGGAACAGTGGCACAAACTGAACTGATTTGCCCCAAGTCCCACAGTCAGCCCAAATCCAGCTGCCTCGTCTCTTTTTTATCTCCCAGAGCACAAACTGGGCGTGTGTATTGTATGGCTGGGATTTGGCATTTCACTGATCACGGCTGAACAAAGGGACTTGAAATCGCAGGAATAAATCTCTTGCATTTCCAGGGGATTCTCTGGTTTAATTTTCCATGCGTTTTTCCCTATTCCGGCAATTACAGGCATCGTGTGACACTTTGAAGGACTTCTGATACAATACACCATGATTACAGTGATGTTTTGGGGTGGCATCTTACGCCACACTGACACATGATGTCACCACACCAAGAAGATCCCACCCAAATACACAGTTAAATTAACGAGCCAAATTCTTTGTAAGCGTAGCTGCATAAATACAGTGCCACCATCAACTGAGTTACTCCAGGGCAAACAAGAACAGTACCAAACTGAGCAAATCTAGCTGCTAATGAAAGTTTTCATACGATCCACTTGAAACGTTAGAAAATAAGAAACTATTTGAAATAGGGTGACATCATCCAGACAGTACAGAACTACTTTACAGACTGTTAACTCTATCAAAGTTAAAGAATAAAATTAGAAGAAGACATCAAGGCTAACAGGTCACAACTGTGCTTTCGTAAGTTCACGTGAAAAGAGCGTGCTGTACATTGCTGGACAGATGTGCAGATGACACTCAGCTGAAACACCATTTACAAAGAGAGACGAAAGTAAGAAACGTGGGACTTGGAGAAGACACACTTAACTTGTATGTACATACATGGCAAAGTATTGTGAGACAAAATTCTGGGTCCCACCTTTGCTCCATGTAAAGGGAAATGCTCAGAGATACCAGCCAGCAGCAGGGATGCAGCTGGGAGCAATGGGCTGGGGGTACCCAGGGGCTAAATAAAAGGCAGCATAAACAAAACAGCTGAATTTGGGTCATTTTTGTTTTCTTCCAGGGAAGCTTCAGCCCTGCAAAGATTGCTACTGGAGCTGCAGTTTAGAGGCTGCTGCTTTAATCCCGTTCTTTACCTCTGTTTCGTTTCCAGCACAGGAGATCAGGGCACATGCAAGTACCATGGCTCAGGGCTCATCAAAATGGGCAGATTCACGGTCTGTGCTCCTGAGGGCAAGGGACCTTCGTCTGGGGAAGCAAACGGGACGTCCAGGCGTTTCTGCAGTTCTTGGGCTCAGATTTTTAACTACAACCCCAAATCTCTACATTTGTATGCAATCTACAGGTACAGAAGAGGAAGCAAAAGTTGTACATGAAGAGTTCACATCTCCCCACAGTAGAGTAAGAAGCTACGGAAAACAGATTTTGGCTCCATGCAATGATAAACCTTTATCAGATGTACTACATACATTATTGCCTGATAATTACAAACAGTGGGACACACAACTCTGCCTTAACCCTTAGTTTTTTGAGTTTTCGCAAGAAAAACAAAGGTCTTCTCTAACTTTAGTGCGAAGATACATAATTGGTATGACTTATGAAGCCAACGTCTTGATATAAATGCATCTCTATATTTGTTCATTGCAGAACACAATGAACTGTTAGCAATCTTTAATTTCACCTTATAAAACTAAAAAAAGTGATGATAGCTCTGTGTAGAAAAAACAAAAAAATAATATATTTTCAACATACATCTGTCATATCTTAGGATAAAGGATGACATGTTCTGCTCTTCTTAGTGCTTCTCTGCAAACGAAAGGCACCATTGCTACTGATGAGGTTGTGAATTTGGATCTTTTTTTGGGTTTAACAAAGGCGAATGAAAAATTGCCAGGCCAGGACAATGAAAATGCTCCTCTGCTGAGCACACTACTGCATTACTTACTGCTATCACAACAAAGATGGATTAGGAAATACTGTTGCATGTACTTATGAATTCACTGTCAAGAAAAATGAAAACATCTAAAAAGGACCGTCTCTAAAAGCAGCTGGCAGGATACATGTCGTTACACCCAGCGAAAGAATTAGACTGTTTTTAAGGAAGACAAGAAATACTTACATCTCTGCAAATCCCGTTAACTACACAGTTATGTCTTTGTACTTTTACCAAGCGGGGGAAAGAAAGCATCTGCTTCTGTACACCCCCTCTAACCCCACAGTGCATGCATTACAAACATCAATGCCACCCAGAATGGCAGCAGGAGTTAGCCGCATCTGCCAACTTGCAGTAGAAAGGAATATAAGTGTCGACAAGCCGTATTATACCTGTAAATGAATATTTTCACATTGGTTGGATACCAAGCTAAGCTCGCAGTGGAATTCAGGACCTTCTTTGCAGTGAATACAATGACTTTGGAGTGTTTTTTCCCCTCTCTTCTAAGCAGGTGCATCTTCTAGGCATAAGCAGGGACAGATCAGCCGGCGAGGGAGCAGGCCCTTGCAAGGACGCGTGTCTGCACAGCACCTCGTCGGGCAGGCAGCAATGCCCAACCGAGGGCAGGGGGCACGGTAAGACCCTGCGAACCAGCGAGCGGGTCCCGCGGGGCAAGATGCTCCAGTGGCAACTGGGTTTGCTCAATTGCAAGATTTCCAGTGAGGACAGCCCAACCTCGGGCAGTCAGCCCCGACACTGCCGCAGCACAACCCAGGGAGGAAGGCAGGCGGGTGCTCCTGCACAAGCGACCAACACCAGGAGATGACCGACTGCCATGGCAGTGTCTTCTCATTCAACGCAAACAGCTGGGAAACAGTGAGGGGAGAAGGAATTTCAGATCAGCCAGAATAACGGTGGGGAGGCTCACCACTATTGCGGCGTTAGATTCCTAAGGCCAGGATGGTGGAACACGCTCAGTGCTTCCAAATACAATTTTCCTTGTCCATCCCAGCTCCGACGTTTTCCACTCACACGTCCCTGCGTGTGCACAGAGGATCATCGCTGGCACAAAACAGGAGCTGCCAAGCAGATGTGGACCATAAGGAGCTCAGAAAATGACTCTGTCTTCCTGCGTCCTCTCCCACCACAGCGTGCTGTTCAGGGTGCCGAAGCTGCTGTCCTCCTCCTCCTGCTCTTTAGCAAGCTCTACAAAAACCTGGAGCAGACAGAAAGGATGTGAATATGTCATGCTCCTTGTAGGAACTTTCTTGGTCACAAATGAATTCATGCTAAAAACCTCAAGAGTATTGTAAGTATTCTTCATCTCCGAGAAGGGAGCTTTTAGTATTTGGGTTTTTTTCTCCTTGCTCCTACCCTCCCACCTCATTTCTTCAAAAGCACAATGAAAAGGAAGTTGGACTAAATACACACTGAAGGACATTTACTGTCAGCAATAACTAATCCAGAATAAGCGATAACAAGTCTCAGCTTTACCCTCCTTTCAGAGATGAACAGCCATGCCTGTTTTTTGAATAAATCAGAGTGACATTTCCACTAACACCACAAATTTATTTTGCTCCAGTCACTGCAGTTGGCAACTTATTTTTAAAGGAGAAAATGGGAATAAAGAGGAGCAGGGGACCTGACAGTCCCAATTCACTTTGGAAAAGGGGACTTCAGTTCCCCAAAAATGCCCGAAGAGGCATCAGCAGAGCAGCCCCAGCTGTCTGAAAGCTGGGCACGGGGGACAAGCTGCCTGCGCAGGGCTCATCAGCCCCTCCATCCGCTACGACTTGGCCAGACTTGGATGCATGACTCCTATATTGCAGGGGCACAGTGAATCCACCCAAAGCCTGCGAAAACCCCGTCAAAAAACCTGCAACATCTTCGCCTGGCAGGGTTTACTTCCATGCAATATAATTTGCTTTAACATACCTGTTCCAGTGTTGCCTGAGAAAAGCTGTACTCCTCGATGTTAAAGGCGTGCTTTACTGTTAAAAGAATTAACGAGAGCACATATTTAGGAATACTTCACTGACACAACTGGATTTTAAGCTGGTACAAGCACTTACTCTTCATTTCACAAAAAAAAAGAGTTGGGGACATCGATAATAATAGAAAAAAAATAAATTAAAAATTTGGAACAGAAATGCAAAGTGCCACCGCATGGCAAATGCGTCAGTTGTGGGAGACAAAATGATTTATGTACGTGATGTGTGGCAAGTGCTTAATTACCTTCTTCCAGCTTGGAAAAAGAATGTGAAAGCGACTGTACATCTTCTTTAGGAATTTTATATGCCAAAATAGAAGCAAAACTGGAACAAAGAAACAAAGCAAATTTAGCTTCAGATAAAATTACTCAAAGCAAAACCATTAATATCCAAGTGAATGGATTTAAACTCATTTTCTGAAGGTTACTCCAGGCATTTTGACCAGTCGTCATCATCATACAAGAAAACAGGAACGATGCAGCTCCAGGAGACCAGCTGGGTTATAACCTCTCAGAGGTCCAGGTCCAGGTGCATCAGCTGAGATCCCCCTGAGACCGCTCTATGGTTTATATGCTCTTCAGCTAAGATTCAATCACTGCCTGGAACTCCCAAAGTTATGAGGTTTTGCCTTTCAAATGAACTCAGACAGAGGTCACAGGATCTTTTGGGACTTTGCATCATGCAGCGGTTCCCGCAATCCAGACCCCAGAACAGGGAGCTGCTCCACCCCACACATTTGTTTCTGAAAAACGAACACTCCTCCAGATCTCCCACATTTGAGGAATGCTCTTTACACGATGCCTGCAGTGCCCTTTTGGGAGGGTCTCCTCAGCCATCACCAAGCCGGACCCTCGAGTTCATACAGCAGAAATTCAAAGCTATTGGGAGAAAAACAACCCACCCACCCTCAAACTTTGAGGTAGCCCCAGAAAACGTTCAGGCATTTCTAGGTAAGGGCCAGTGACTCAGATTTTGACTCAGTGACTCAGATTTTACCCATTTCCCAGAGGCCCCAACCAAGGAGGAAGCTGTCAGGCAACAGCTATGCAGAAATCGAGTTTTGCTTCCTCCAGGCCGAACATTTGCACGCAGGGCTCACAGCCACAGCCCTGGCAGCCTGTGCTGGGCTGCAAAACCCTTCCTCTTTTTTTTTTTTTTTTTTTTAAGCTACGTGTAAGTATTTTTTGTGAATTTTACTATCATGGCATTCCCTACTGGGTGCCAAGGAGCTGCTGAGAAATCAGGGGCTTGTATGAATATGAACATTCTCTGTGTATTTGTTAAACTTCACCTTTCCTGACGATTCGCGTTTGGGAAGATGTGCAAAATCTGTCTCTGCAGATACTCCACCTGCTGTACATCTGCTGTTTCTTTTAATTTCATTTCCAAGAAGTATCCTCTGCCAAACTTACTCTTCAGGTGTTGGACAGTACCTATACATCTACCAATTGCAGAGAGAAAATAAGAGTTGTACCTGTTACACGACACTCAGAAAGCAGCCTAACTTCTAACAGACCCTTTTTGCAGTTTAAGTTTAATTTTGCTCCAAGTTAAAGGTGCAAAAAAGTTGTCCACCTATATTTTTTAAAGAAATATATTCTAATCGACACTGTCCTATCTTCCCTGCCACAACACCGGCCCGCAGGGGAGGGCTCCAGCGGTACCTGAGCTGCCCGGACACCAGGATGGCCACACGGTCACAGACAGCATCTGCCTCTTCCATGTAGTGAGTGGTCAGGATAGCTGCTCTCTCCTTATTTTTGAATGCTGCTCGAATTGCCCGCCTACAAAACATAACCACAAAAATTCCCTGAATAAAACATCTGGCACGTAACGGTAAATCCTGGGTTAGCAGGAAAAGAGGAATGTGATGGTCAAACGCAAACCCACTATTTTATGGGCCGATACTACTCCCACAGCAACAATTAACACCTGCATTTTTCACAAAGATGACTCGAATCTCATACTCCTTACATTATTCTAAAGATACCTTTTGTCTTTCAAGCTTTTAACCTCCAAGCTGTTCTGGGAGAGGACAGAGATGAAGCGCACCTGGCCCTAAGGTTGGGCTGATTCCCTGTCTGTGGCTCTCCCTAGTGTTAACAGGGATAACGCACACGTAAAAATCGGACAAATTCCCAAAGAGAATTGAGCCTGGGGCCAGCGTGGCCCTGGTGGCACTCACCACATGTGCTGCTTGGCTTTTGGATCCATCCCAGTTGATGGTTCATCCAAGAGTGTGACCCGCGGGTTGCCCAGCATACTGAGGGCAAAGCACAGCTGGGAGGAAGACAGAGAGAAAGGGTAAGGACACAACGGCTGCCAGGGACATGCAACACGGCAGCTCGGGAAGCTCCCTCGTACCTTGCGTTTCAGCCCTACGCCCAGCTTCTTCGTTGTCTTCTGCAGGTGGTCTTTTAAATCCAGGGCACTTGCGATGCTGCGGAAGCGGGAGGACCACATGTGAAAAGCTGGGAGGGCGATGGTTCGGCTTCCCCCTCATCACACAGTACGCGAACGGTCTCATTTGAAGAGCTCAGTTACAAATATTTGTATATAAAGTATATAAAAAAAAGAAAAGCAATAAGCAGAATCGGAGCTGGGCGCTTCCATACAAAACCACCTGCCTCTCGTCCTAGAGGAACCTGCAGTGACAACCCAGAAACAGCTCCAAGCCCTTGACTCCCCGTCCTTGCAGCCTCTCCAAAGGTCATCAGCACTTCATAACTTAAAAAAAACCCAAAAAACAAAAAACCAAAAAAACCCCCCAAATACCAGTTGAATATTGTGTGGCTGAGTCTGTACCTCCTAACCTACAAATTCACACTTGCTGAAAAGATCCAATCAAACTTAAATGAAAAAAAGATTGCATTAGAAAAAGTGAAAAAACGCTCCCACCAAACCTGTTAAGAATAAGATAAGCTAAATCCTAAACATTTCTAAGTAAACTACTAACCGTTTTATGACTTCCTTAACATCAGTCTGACTCATTCCTTTGATAGCGCCATAAATTTCAAAGTGTTCCTGCAACGTAATATCTGGCCAAAGCGGATTTGTTTGAGGACAGTACCCCACAAATTTCACTGAGTCATCTCCACTATTCAGGCCAAAAGAACAATCTCCCATCAGAACCTGCAAGGAGAACGTATAGACCTTAGTCAATAATACTGTAAGTTTCAGAACTCTTTTTGTGAAGTTTTAGCAAAAACCACTTGGGAATGTTTGCAATATTAATAAAAAAATTTAAATATAGATTAATTTTCTATTCAGTCTGTAGCATGTAACGTACTTGCCCACTGGTTGGCTCAATCTCTCCAACGAGCATATTAATTAACGTGCTTTTCCCAGCTCCGTTGGGTCCTAACAAACCCAGTATTTCTCCTAAAGAAAGGACAACAGAAAACATTGCCCATGAGGTCTGTTGAATGGATTCAAGAGTTGTTTTTGTGAATAAAACAGCTGAACAGCAAGTAATTGAACTGCAACCTTTTTTTACACAGAGAGAAACATGTTTCGTTGCCACTTTCTTTATTTTTCTCCCCAGAAGAAATTCCCTTCTTTCATCAAACTCTTTGTGCAAGCTGCTGACCAGGATTGCTGGCATCTAGTAGAGAAGAGAGAAGAAGCTGCAGATCCCAGCAGCTCTGGGAAACCTCCAAATTTGGGTTTTGGGTAGTGCCCATGGGTGCATGGCATTACCTCCTCACTTTTAGGGCTGCTCAGGATTTCTTGGACTCGCAGCCTCTCTGCCTTCACGTCTTCATCTTCATTCTCGTCACGTGGGACATCTGGGAACTTCCAGGTTTTGGCTTTTGTAAAACATTTTCTAAGGGGAAGAAAACAAGATGATGCCTCTGCTTGGCATTCAGTTCAGATTTGCTTACTGCTTTGATGCAGAAAGCGATTTGTGTTTGCCAAACCCAGGAGTAACACATTTCTGCAGCACATCTGAGAAGCCCCAAAGCTGTCAATGATTGCAACTATGTCGTCTTTATGCTGAGCTCTTTGCTGGGGTATGGCATCTCTAGCAATGCAATGGGAAAGAAAGTTCCCTTTTTTTATATAGGGGACATCCTTACAAAATTCCCAATTTTGCACTGATATAACTTAAAAGGAAATAAAAAAACCTATTTCTGCACTTTATTGACTGAATTTCAGACAATTAAAGTTAGGAAAACAAATTCTTTAGACACTTGGGATGGGATATAACCAAAAGGTATTTTATTTTCTGTAATATCCCCCCTAGCTATACACTGCATACTCCAGTTTCATCACCAGCATCACTTTTAAAAACAGCTTCTTTGGACTATTACCTTTTAAAAGTCTATTCAACAGAGACACACCTGAAAAATGGATCCTCTCTAACTGTCCTCCCTCCGTTCTTCAGCTCGAAACATCGCAGTAGGAAGAGCCACACGACACACTGCAAATAGGGCTAAAACAGACAAATGCGGTTCTGGTTACTTGGAGTGCTGCCGGCCCTGCGAGGTGACCCTATGGGTGATCCCACCAGTGTGATGAGTGACAAGAAGCTCCAGCTCTTCACCACCAGAGAAACGCTGACATTTCTGAGAAGATGAAATATATCATTAGAGGTTGCTCAATGGGTCGGCACTGATGACGCCCAACCAGAGTCTGCTTAGATTTAATGGCAATTATTTGGCGTTTTTGGAGAGAGAAGGGACTGTCCCCTGCTCTGGAGTTCTTGCTCCATCAGCACAGACTCCCATAATAATCAGGACTAATATTGGTACCGTTAATAAGACTATTGAAACAGCAGATGTTGAGCTGGTAGGCACAGAAGCTTTTACTTATACTGTTCGTTCTGCAACAGGTTGCAAAGCTGCAGGCTCCAGTGATGCTGAGCGTTAGATCAAATCTTTATTAATAAAGATGCCTGAACAGAAGGGGCCTCCCAGCAGGAGTTAGCAATTCTCTACAGCAAATATGGCAGATAATCAAATAACCATGCTTACAGCTATAACTGCTACCAGGAGCCGGTCCCACGGGTCGTAGTACCCTCCGTTCTTTCGCTTGCCTTTCCATGAGACCTGACAATGCAAAGAAACCATGTTCGAGCAAATAATCACCTACTGGAAGCTGCATATTCTACATTGCACTTTCATCTCAAATCAGTCATTCAGGTTCTGTTGCTCAAGCACCTTCTGAGCTCTGCAGAGACCCTGCTTGCACAAGACTGACACCAGTCAACTTCCATCAAAGTCCCTAGGGCTGCTCCCGGTTTAAAGCCACCAACTCCCAATTAACCCATCTCCTGTCACTGGGTTCGCTCAGTCCACAGGCTGAGAAACGCATGGTTTTCCTTTAGATATTTAATGGAAGGCCTGCTGCTTTCCTCATTTTAAAACTGCAACAATTAGCTTACAGGAAAAAGGTAACTTTTCACCAGCAGTTGCTATTTTTCATGTGTTAAATGGCTCTGGATGACATGACACCACAAGGCACCTAACTCCTGTTCTGTTATCATTACAGACCCCCACCCAACCCCAACCATCTACAAGTGCTCTGGAGAGCATTTCTTGTGTCCCCTTACCTTTATAAAACAAATCAGACAGCCAATAAGAGGATAAATAGGAATGAAGATGGAGAAGACATAATGCAGGATGGTTGTTACCAGGTAATAGTCCAGAAAAAAGGCCACTTCAGTGACAACTGTACAGAGCAAGGCTGTCTGTACAAAAGAAAAGGAAAAAAAAAAGTCAATTTTCATTCAGTTCAGACTCCCTAACCATAAGTTGTCTAAATTGAAGCACATTTTTTAAAGCTTTTATCATTTAGGACACGGCAGTAAAACAAAGACACTGGTAAATGTTTCAGATTTCTTGTGCATTAAGGGGATGCAGTTAAATGAAATAACCGGGAAGCCTGCTGTGGCTTTGGAGATAACCAATCTTCCTAGCTAACCAAAACCAAGGTAAAGTTACTCACCACTGAAAATATAAATGACCAAAATTCTTTCGTATTCTGGACTTTTTTAAACGTGAAGGAGACCACATAAGTGAAGAGCACGACGGAGGGGACATAACCGATCAGGCAAAAAATCTGCAAAGATAGGAAAGGTTTCTCAGGAAATGTACAGCAAGAACCCAGGGGTGAACTCTTTGTATACGTATCAACTGGAATTACTTTAGTATGCTACGTAACCCTGGATTCACCTTTGCCACTTAATTTGATGCATTTTGCCACCTTGGTACATACAGCGTATACTACTAAAGACACAAATAAAAGAGTACATGGATAGGCAGGAACTTCACTCACTCAGTTTCCTAAAACTACTTCCCATTTTTTTTACAACACAGGCTCCCATAAACGTTGACCTGAAGATTTTTGGCAAACATTAGGAATTCTATCTTCAGCCTTGGGATTTTCGCAGAAACTAAAACAAGGGTAGATGCGCTGGTAGAAAAAATAGCCCTGCAGCACAACGGTCACATCCCAAACCTGATTAACTCAGAGCTTCTGGGAAAGCAGCTAGGAAAATCTGATTCTTCTCAATTACAGCTGATATCTCAGTGAAGCCCGCTCTGAATATAAAAGACATGAAGACTTGTAGTCTCTTCAATTCAATCACATGCTGCAATTCATTGCAGAGCTGGTCTGTGTTCAAAGTCACTGTAACCTTGTCATTAGCAGCACGCCGATGCAAATGAAGCAATTATCAATCGGCAGCAAAGAGCGCAAAGCAGACTGAGCAAGCAGGGCAAAAAAGGACGGAGCACTTCCTTGGAAGATCCTGATATTTTAAGCTCCATTTTATTCCACTTCTGAATGAGACTCCAAAATTTGAATATTTTTCCACAGGAAAAGTAGTACTATTTTGCCTTTGGTGCAGCCTGACTGGTGCCTCTGCACCAGCAGCCTTAATTAGGCATTTTCCATGTGTATCGGTTGGAAAAATTCTGCTGAACCATCTAAGAAAAATAAATGTTTGTAGAAAACAGCGTAACTATGCTCTCACATCCCCACGTATGCTCTGTTCCCCACCACACTCACCACAGCAAGGAACTTGCCCACGTAGAAATAAACGCCGTAATGAAAGGCAAAGAGGCTGCCTATCATCAGCACAAGGATGGAGAAGAACAGCGGGAGGTCGACAACGGCTTGCCCGGTCCAGTAAGCGGAGGGATAGAGCCCCGCTATCTTCAGCTGCGTGTATGCTTTGATCTGCAACAGGAAAAGAAAATGCAATGTTAATTAAATGTTAATTAAAACGAACATTGTGTTAATCTGCCTCGGTACGTGAGTGGGATCTCGTTCTTCCCTCTAATAGGCTGCTTTTACACTGAGGTGGCACCAGCGTGGTACCCAGTTATTGCAGATTTTAGCTGCCAAAGAAGAAAAAAGCATCTCTGCAGAAAGCAAAAGGGCTTTTCCCAAATCTGCTCTACCCCAGGCAGCAAACAGCAGTCACATCCATACTGCTGTGCCTTGCGCCTCTCCCAGCAAAAGGAACTATTTAAAACACCTCTTAGGGTTTTCCCAAAACTCCAAGGTTCTTAAGTTCTTGTGCAGTCTCTGAATCAACACCTGGAAGTTTACCTTATGGTTTTCTGCGTTGTCCATGGCAAAATAGGGTGGCATTCCAGTAATAATGATTCCCAGTAACACAGCTTCAAAATAGATCTCTAGTCTGAAGATTGTGTCTGGAAGATTCTGAAATATAAATCAGATTTCTTCAGTACCTGAATGTGTGTGACCAAAAAAACGCATTTAGAACTGGAGCATGACCATAAATGCTAAGACATATATTCTGTGTATCTCAAGATCATCTGAGCTGCAGCATGGAGAAAAATACCTATGGAAGTTTTTGGAGTATTTATGAGTGTCTAACAAACTCCTAGAGCATTTGTCTCCTGCAGCAGGTCCTCTCCTCTCTTAAAGGCCACCCCAGTTCTGCCCAGGAGGCAGCAGACCTCCAGCATCCCCACGTCCAGCCTCCGAGAACTGCAGGTAACCTGTAACAAACCCATAACAAATTCCCAACAGGACATCCTCTTTCCAAGCCCCTTTTTCCTCCACTTCCACAAGCTGCAAAACAAAATCCTGGCACCTTTCAAGTCCTCTTCAATTCTGCACAGGTCTGTACAACCAAGGACTTCTCCACGGGCTTTGGCTACCGGGGCCCAATCCTTCCCGACAGCACTGTGCAGAGCACATCCCTTGGTGCTGCAGACAGTCCCAACCAGCTTCTCCCTTCGTTTACGGCGTGGTTTTGCGCTCCCCCTTTCGCCCCAGGGATGCTTTGTCACCCACCCCGTGTTTAAGGGTGACTTTTGCTGTGCAGCCCCTCACCTGAACGAAGGGGTTGCTCCAGATTTGAATGCTCTCCGTCACATTTAAATTGCGCAGAAGTAGATTGCTTACAATATTCATCAAAACTGGCAGGGAATGCACCATGGTGCTGTTGAATATGATCGTGAAAACGTAGTTCTGGAAAGGAAAGTACGTGCTGTATTAATTCTCCTGCACGAAGGGTAATACGCTGGGAGGGCTCTCCTGTGGGCTTAATCAAACCTGAACGTCGGGAAAAACCTTTGCATAATAGAGTATGCTTTTCAGGAAGCTCTGGGCTGCTCGGGGTGGTTATAACATGTAACCTAATTCAGGAAAACAGTCATGCTCATAGAGAACAAATTATTTGGAATAAATTCCCAGAATGTTTTATGTAACTGTGATGCTATGACAAATGATGCTCCAGACAATTACAGTCTGAAAAACAAAACATGACGACCCACACTTATATGCTCTTGCTAATGCATTTAAAAACCAGACAGGCAAAAATTTACATTATCTGAGGGCTGCACTGTCACACTAGTATTAAGAGTTTTTAATGAATAAAAATGGGAACAATAGAGACAGAGCTGGCATATTGCAGAGCAGTTCCTTTGCTGGAGATTAAATATGACCCCAATGTTCAAATCTTTCTGACGCTCCGTCAGTGACCATACCGAAATGAATACTTACAATCCAAGAAACTCATTTTTCTTTACACATGAGAGCACCATGGAATTATACTTCTGTCAAATTGAATAATTCAGCCAGTATCAGTAAAAAAAAAAAAAAAAATTCCTATGCCAGGTCTCTTGTGAAGTAAAATATTTCTCTTGGCTTTTTGTATCCTTGTGGGGAAGAAAGGGGAATGGAAGTTTTATTAGCCTACCATAATTATCATTATGGAAGAACATTTATTTTGATAATATTTCCATTCTGTTAGTACAAGTCCTCTTTCCAGGCCTCTTGTATAAGCAATATTGTATGACATTATTTGATTATATGACTCAATACGTGCCTTTCAGGGACAAACCCAGCCCCTAACCAGCTGCTTGTCTGCTCTTTGGGATACGACCGAGCTGGTCTGTCCATCTTACCTGTCTCGATTCAAGGTCAAACACGCTTAAAGCTGCGCTGTGAGGTGCAGCTGAGACGTAATCACTGTCATTGAACATCTCCCAGAGTATGTTCATGCTTCCAAGAGAGTGGACAATGTCATCAATATCTGATTCTGGTGTGAGACAGAGAAAACAACATAATTAACCATTACCAGCTTCGAGTATTTTACACAAAATTATTGATGCATTTTCTCACCGATACAACCCTATGATGAAAGATGACCTTACACAGGCCCATCAGAGTCCTCTGCTGTTTTGAACAACATCAATGGTTTTATTTTGGCTTCCTACTCAACAGCCTCCAAAGAATTCAAGAAAATTTTTTTGTTATATTCTCCAATTAATTTGTGCAAGTTAATCGCAGCAGTGAGGAAGCAGAGCTGCCAACGAGAATTATCAGGATACTCAGAGTTTCAGTAGAACAGAGAATTAGCTAAGAGAGCAGTAAACCAGTAGCACTTTGATACGGTGTCCAGAGAAATTATGTTGTATTAAGCACAAATTCCCAGTAGCTCAAACAGACGCTTGTTCCTATTGCCTGGATTGCTGCTGTGCACTTTTGAAACATCCTAAGTTGAAATAAAAAGGAATTTTCCAAAATGCTTTGTAGCAGGATTTTAATGTTGATGTACCTAAATGTCTCTCTGGCCAGTTCCTTCATACAGGTCATCTTTCAACATAGCGAGCACAGGGCTACCAGACACTGGAGGAAGAGGAAGAGCTCTGAACCAAACCCTACGGCACAAAGGATACTCACTCTCTACCACCTCTGGGTACTTGGAAACTCTTCATTTGGGTTAATTTCAAAGAAAAAAGTTTGTCTCAAACCCCCAGAGTAGCACACACCATCTTTCCCCACCATGTGAAAAGCTATGTTAAAGAGAGAGGTGGAGACAGGAGCTACCCCAGTGGAGCATCTCCGCCCTCCTACCTGTGGAGTTCTGCAGCAGGAGACGACTCCTGTACTTGTGATAGTCCTCTCCGGGCTTCAGCAAGTACAAATCTGGGGAAAGTTTGATAGCAGCTACAGAATTTTTGATGATGTGGTGAATGAAAAACAATAAAATCTGAACTACAAGAAAAATCAGAAAAAGCAACAACCTGAAAGAAATAAAAGTTTCAGTTTTATTAAAATTCAGCAAAAGCCAACCCGGTTTATGTGCATGCTATGAAAACAACATCTCCCTCGCCCCCCAAAAAGCATGTATTCAACAGTAATGGATAGCTTCATACTTACTATTTTTGAAATGTAACTGTGGGAAAAAAAAAATTAATCACATCCTGCCCTTTCTCTGGTGTCGTTCAAACTGGTTTTGAGAGTTTTGTATACAAATGAGAAAGCCCCAATACTTACATAACTCTCACACATTTGTTTTCCCGCTTGAGACTCAGGAAATGAACTTTCGCTATGGTGGAAACCTGTTTCTTCCAGAGGGCTGTATTGCTCATTGCTGCCGCCTTTGTCTCCGAGAGCATCAGGAGGCTCTGCTCCATGTCGTCGAGGGATTTTGTATCCATTTCGTCCTGCACTTGCTGGGAATTGAACACGCTATAATCTGAAAAATAAGAGAGTAAAACCACAAATTTGATGCTCTGACAAAGCTAATGCGGTTTGAAATGGTAGGGCTGGAGAAAGCTGGGTGGCCACCAGCTCCTTTCCCTTGCTATTGCAGAAGCCATCTCATCTCATCCCAGACTCTCAACTTAACCCCAAGGTCAACGACACCAATGTACTCCAAAGCTCTGAATCACACGCACAGCAGACACTTAAGGCAGATGATACAAATTTCCGCCACTCAAAAGGTGCAGACTTGCCCCAATTTCATACCATTAGCCTATGCATGCACCTGTATTATTCAGTACCAGCATATTCAGCTGTTAAACCCTCTTATATCCAGGCAAAAGCTTTGCAGAGCAGGATAGTATACTAGTCTGCATCACACGGAAAGCTCTAGAAGGATTAAGATAGCTTAAACCATGCAAAGTTGACATCAAAAGAAGAATTGATTAATTCTGGAGTAATATTAAGTGGTCCCAACTTTTCATTTGCATTGAAAGTTAATTTAAAGGAGGGGAGGAAAGAGAAGTTCAGCTATTTCAGCCTTAAGCGCAGGCTACTAATATTACACAGAAGGTTGGAAATAAATTTCATACTGTGCATTTACAATTTCTTGAAAGTAAGCTCCATTAGGAAAATAAAACACATTTTTAAAAGCTAGCCATAAAAGGTGGAACTGTAAAGCAAAGAAGTTAGATGTAAGTACACCGGATGAAAAATTAATTACTGCAGAGAAGCCAGTAAAAAGCTTTTCCCCTGGATCCTCCCAGAATCACTCCCCAACCAACTCGCTGCTTTTGCATGTTTTTCATGTTAAGTATTTTAAAAGCCTGGAGTGCCGTGAGACCGAAGGAACCCCATGCTGCTGGATGTAGCACTCTGCGCGAGGATTTTTTATTCTTACCTCCATAGCAAAGCTCCCCCTGGCAGTGATGTGGTATGGGCAATTCTACTCTAATACTAAATCAAATAAGATGGAAAACAGGAAAACAGCCACAGTCCACCCCACCTGCTTGATCAATCTCTGCCTCAACTTCCAGCTTCAGATAGACATCCTCCAGTGTCGTCATGGAAACGCCATAGGTGATAACGCCCAAATGGGTATGAGTGTCGAGGTCAGAAAACAAGCCTAGAGACAGAAGCGAAACATATTGGTTGCTCTGAAACAGGATCACACCATCTCCCAAGAGATCTTCAAGCACATCAGAAGCATCCCTAAAGCCTTCTGTGTGGTAGAAAAAAAAAGCAGGTAATGTATAAACATGGTTGCTTAATTACGAAGACGCAGGTCATGGCTTGAGAACCAAGGTTGGGTTTTTGCTCCTTTTAGCGCAAAACTTCAACCTCTGTGGTCAGGTACGGGAAATGCGGAGTGTTTTCCCGAAGCTGTAGGGTTTATGAAAACCAGCTCAGCATCCTAAAGCTCCTGGGCTCAGAGCTGCCTCCTGCCTGGCTGCGAGAGCCCCTCTCCTGGAAACATCACACACAGGGACTGCAGAACAGCTCGTCCTACCTAGAGCCCTGCCCAGGCACAAAGAGATTTTACAAATAAAACCACTGAGTAATTTTACATATTTTTATAGGTATATAAAATAAATACCCAGATCTGTAAAGCCAGCTTAACTGGGCAGGAGATTCCAGACAGCATGCATAGGTTGAAGACCAAAATGATGTTCAGAGTGAAAGCACTTGTTAGCACCTTGGGAAAAAAAATGCTCTTGGGCTCCTGCCAGTCCTATGAAGTGAAAGACCTGACAAAATGAAGAGCTTCAGAGCCAAGGTCACACTGAAGGGAAACGCAAACGCATAAGATGGGAAGAGCAGCTGGATACTTGACAACGCTCACCAGATCTCTGCAATTTCTTCTGCCCCAGTAGCTGAGGCATATTCTTAACCTCAGCTTCTCCTCCAAATAGTTCAGGGAATTGACTCGATCTTGCATAAAGATGCCTGTTTTTCAAAAAGTACACGCAATGGCCGCTAAAGGTAAATCTAATAAATTATTAACTGGTTAAATGCAACGGGGAAAAAAGCATTTATGAAATATGAGCCACATTCACATCAGTATTGATTCTCTCTTAGCTTTCCACATAGAGCAAAGGACACACTGTTTCTTCCATTTTCTCCTGGGAGGTGAACGAGGAGCCTCGAGTAAGACTGATCAGATAATTGCTGCCATCTAGTGAAAGCAACACATCTGTTCCGCGCTCCCTCTCACCAGTGAATTTTAAAGCACTGATGCGATGCTCTTTGCAGCTCGCAACAATGGCAATTAATTTTTGTAGGACTTGGGGCTTTCTGGCTTCCCGCCGGAGGCCAGCCCTGCTCATTAAAACGCTCAGCAGTAAGATGGTGCTTCTGCAGGACAAGGGGATTCTTGGACAAAAGGGGCTCTTCATCCTTCTGCTAAAGGCATCTCCCCAGCACCTGCTGTCGGGTCCCCACATCCCTCATAACACACCACAGCCCCGCTGGAGGGGGCAACGAGGTCCTCGCTTGCCCGAGAAAGACCTCGCTGACTGATCATCAGCCAAGTCAGAGCCACACAATGAAGATGTATAAAACCACAAAAACGCAGAAGCGGCAATTTAACAAGAATCGCAGGCTACAGCCCCGCTCGATGGATTTCTCTTGTACGGCCATTCAACCCTGCAGCACAACAAAAACATCAATACCTGCAAACTTGTCCATGTCCTTGAGCGGCAGGGTGTACACGAGCTGCTCGTCGTTCTCTTGGATCAGGCTGGCTGCAGGTATGTGCTGTCTGATCAGCGAGGTTGTAGCTTCCGTGTTGCAATAGGCATCGATGTGCATACTAAGAAAACGCACAAGAAATTGAGTTTTTAAAGCTTGCCTTTCTCCTTATACCTGCATCAGAATGATCGGCCAGCAGAGCAGCAAACATTCACTATGAAGATGATAAAAGGATCTTTTGGGGGGTGCTGTCTTACAGATTTCAACAGAAAGCAATAAAAAAAGATACACGATGTCACATAACAGTACCTCAAGCGGTAGCCAATTCCCCATTTGCTTTTGAGAAAGAGAGAAGATCCAAGGCATTTTAACATCCCTTGAGAAATCACGGCTTTACGATCTAGAAACAAAAAAGTCAAGAAGGCCCTTTGAATCAGAAGATTGTCAATTTGCTCCAAAACCCAACTATATACTTCAAATAAAGGTATATTCCGCAGTTAGAGAAGCATCACTTTTGCTCTATAATGACTACCACTCGTGGACTGGGTACCCCAGGCGGTACCCAGGGGGTCACGGCAGGACTCACCAGCGAGGATATCTGCCTCGTCCATGAAGTGGGTACTGAAAACGGTCACGCGATTCGCTTTTCTGTTTTTCAGGAGATTCCAGACGATGTGCCGTGAACACGGATCCATACCCGCAGTCGGCTCATCCAGCAGTAAAACCTTTGTGCAAAACCAAGAAGCGTTTGCAAAGCCATATCCACACGCAAGGTACTGACCTCAGGAAATCCTACCTAAGTAACAGATACAGGGCTTTTTATTTGAAGGCTGCTAGTTAGTCCTCTAAACCATGCAGGAAACATCCTAGAGTAAGCAAGGCATCTATCGTCACTACACTTTGAATAAAATTCATCTCCTGTTGTGACAAATGGAAAAATCATACAGTAAGTTTATGCCATAGTCTGTTTTATTCTGTTTCTAATCCAACTATGGATTCACTCCTCCTATTGAGGGATAGTTAAATATACACACATACTTTTAAAATCCCAGTGAACTGTCACAAGCATCATTTTCAAGTACAGATCTAAAAGCCGTCCCCATTCTTACAGGCCAGAAATAATAGATCTGCAACACAAAAGAGCTCTCTGGCTCCGTCCCTGCTCCAAGTGCCTGGATAGCTTTGCAAGGAAAGTCTCTGACAGGTTCACTGTTGGGGGCTAAATGTTACCCGCTGGGAATGGCATAAAACTTGTCACACTATGTATTTCACAAAGAGATCAAATCCAGAGCTACTGCCATTACCGAAGCCATTAACATCCTCAAGCATGAAGGTTGAGCAATTGAAGTGATTTTAATTGTTTAAACCATAAACGAAGAAAAAAAAAGCAACAGATGCTCAAAGTAACAATTTCTGCATCTTACATATTATTATATGCATTAGTTGGGTTTGACAAGAGACATCAACCCTTGGGTGTGACACCAAGTCAGGAACCCCTCCATCACGCTCACCTTTGGGTTCCCAAGAACAGCAACTCCCACCGACAGCCGCCTTTTCTGGCCCCCGCTTAATTTTTTAGCTTGATTGTCTCTGATAGGCTGCATATCCAAATCTAACAACACTTTCTGCACCTTTAAAACATAAGAAACACATTTATTGTTAAAAAACCGCTATTTTTTTAACCAGATTACTAACAACTAACATTCAAATTAACTGTTCCTAATTCACAGTGTATTCTGTATCTGAATCGCGCACCCTGCTAATGAACCTGTAAATCCAGAGCAGGGGCTTAATTTCCAGCAAACCTGAGGAAGTTAAAAGGTGTCTATGCGTGAAGACAAATGCTAGGATTCCAAATGTTTCCCGAGCCTTTCAGTTTCCTAGGAAAAGTTAACAGTTTATCTGTGTAAAAACATCTGTCTCTACTCTGCCTCCTTGTCTGTTATACTGTAAAGTAATATTCCCCTGCAAACTTGCCTTAAGGAAACATCTGTACAATATAAGGCTATGTTGCCCTACAGGTTAAAAATGAACATATAAGACAGTACCTGTGCCCAGCTGACTTACCTCTTGTATCAAATCATTCTGAGGGATTCCTTTAATTGCAGCAAATATGGAGAGATTCTCCTCCACAGTTAATATATCAAAGTGTATGTCGGACTGAGGGCACACCCCTGCTATTTGTCGCACTTCAAGCATTTCATCGATTTCGGAGACTTTGTGCCCATAGACAGAGACAAACCCTAAGAAGCCAAGAAAAAAAAATGCCAGGAGCAATCAACTGAGAGGTTTTTTACAGCCAGAAAGCAGGCTAACATGCACATGAATCTAAAGTGGACTCTTTCAGACATTATCCAGAGAAAAATCTCGTGCACCCCGAAATAACCATAAAGGTGAAGAGCTTTGGTGTTCAAAAGCAGGGTGCTCAACACTGGAGAAGCTCACCGTCCGTCGGTGGACACAGCCCACAAAGGATGTTCATCAGCGTTGTCTTCCCGGTCCCGCTGTGCCCAAGCAGAGCCGTGATCTGACCTTCATAGATGTCGAAGGATAAATCTGGTCCCCGAGGCAGGCACAAGAGAAAGAGGAGACGTTAGCGATGCGCTCGTGGCACTTGGAGCCGGCTCCTACCCCAGAGGTAAATTCAAATACTGACATATGGGGTATGCATTTAACTCTCTGCTCGAAGGGACGCCTTACCTCCACAACCCGGCATGGCACGGGACCGCGGGGGCTGGGAGAGTCCCTGCCCTGGCTGTGGGGTGGCCGCGTTTAAAAGCCACACGGGAAAACGAGGTAAAAAGATCAAGGAGATGGGGCAGGGAAGATCATATCGCTGAGGACACGGGTGGAGGAGGAATAACAGGGATGATGCCAGCAGGCTTTCTTTAGCGATGGAAGGGCTCATCTTTTTGGGGAACCATTTTAAACAAGGTTACTGCCAAAGCGGTGAAAGAAGACACACACAAGCACATCTGGCATTCATGCTCCAATGTCCCACCCCACTAAAAGAAAGCAAAAAGTCCGAACTGAAACACAAAAGATCACTCAACAATTCAGCTACTGCTCCTCTGCATCTGATAAGCAGCTAAAAAGCTAAAATGTTCTTACTTCTGAGAGCCTCCACAGTTTCCCCCTTTTTCCTGAATGTTTTCTGAACACAGCTGATTCTGAAAGAAGACATGTCATTTTATAAACTATTTTAGGACCTTTGTATGTCATTTTGAATGATCAACACTTGGCAACAGTCACAAGACGACCATATGGAAGTGGCACTAGACACGTTTAACAACTCAGAGGCAAGTCAAGAGACAGGGCGTCCTGTCGCAGAACTTAGTCCATCTCCACCCTGGTTTCAGAAAGCTTTTTCTGGTCACTTTCTAAGGTATCTGCTATGACGACAGACTGAATTATTTCAAATCTGTGTTTCTTTCACACGGTAGAACAATGCACTAGAGGTTTCCCAAGCTAGAAAAGGGAACGGCTACTCCCCAATAATTTCACAATACTCAGAGAATACTGTTGAGAAGACTCAACAGACGTGATATGGAAAAGAGGTGTTAGTAGAACAGACCCCAAAGATGTGATTACTGACAGCTCTTGATCAAAATTAGGCAAAAGAAAGCACGTATCTTTCTCCCCAAGAAAGGTAAAAACCTTCCTTCCAGCCCCACTGTTTTTCAAAATGAAAAGAACCAACCAGTTTATCTGAAGGCACCATGTGAAGGATGGGTTTCGCAAGACTGGCCACCCTGAAAATGAGGATGGGGAGTGGGTTACAGGCGTGAATAGTGGGGAGGAGAACGGGGTATGAAAGAAAACAAAACCTGTACACATAAAGAAGACAAGATAGTGCAAAAATGATGGAAAGATGGTGGAGGGCTGCTATGGAAAGAGTCCAGGGTGGATGAATAAAGCAAAAATGGCTACAATGTTCTCATGTGAACATCAGGATTAAAACTGGACCCTTCAACCTATGGCAGATGCCCAAAGAGACATCGAGACCGCGGACAACGCAAGACTCATTCTGGTCACTAAGCTCAAATATTTATTTGAGACCAGTGGAGCCAACCAGGAGGAGTGAAGACACAGAGTTCCCCAACTCATGTCAGGCTCTGCCATTGGAAAATGATGGAAATGAGGGCTAAAAGGAAGATACTGAAAATACTATCTGAGACACACTACAAATACATGACGGCCCAGATGCAAGACAACAGGTGTCACAAAATAAAATGCAAAAGATGAAAGCACGGCCATCTATTTTTCAGTTTTGTTTTACCCTCCTAGATATGGCAGCTGGGTAAAAGCACCCTGAAGTTGTTCTCTGGTCTATGGAGAACACAACAGCCTTCACACAAACCTAGAATTCAGCTTTTTCTCCTCAAATGTGTGTTACCAGAAACTAAACCCTCCCAGAAGAGTAGGCGTTTCAACATCTGCAACCGCTTATGCCTCTTGTGGCCTCAGCGAAACTGAGGGAATGGAAAACCGGCCGGTTTTGACAGGACTCCAACTGCAGGAATACAATCCACAAACAAACCCTTTCTTTAAGGCCAGTGTTTTATCCTTGGAGAGCATCCATGTCGTTGATGATGGGGCTTCTTTGCAAATGGAAACTAGCCGTACTGCGTGTGCGCGGAGAACTCTCTGCAATGCATACCATATGCTATTTGAATCCCAACGACTGGAGAAACAAGAGTGACTTTCAAATTACACACCAAAATGTCAGGGACCCAGGTAATCTGCTCATCTGCATGCGAGGCAGAACAGGAATTGTACCTGATGGCTTCTTTCCCCTGAAATTCCAAAGGCGCGGGCTCAACGATCTCACTGAAACTTAAACTGCCATTGATGCTGCTCTCATACAACTCCTTGTAATTTTTTCTGCGCTTTGACCAAAATGAGGGCTTCATAAAGAAAAATGGCGTGCGGCGCAGTCCAAACTCCCCTAGACAGTAAAAGGAAAAAAACCATTTCCTAACAGTAACTACAGATATTCCTCAGCTCCTGGGTTTTAGCTATAAAAGCCATGAGCTATTCTGCTAAAGGTTTAGGGGACAGCCCACACCCCCATTCTGGAGGGATTTCATCAGCCAAGTTTACATTATCTGCATTTAAGCCACGGTTCCCATCAACGCTGCTAGCAGGTTCCAGTTTTGCTAAATATTTAACTATACGTGCAAAGCTCTTCCGATGCAAGAGAAATCCCCAGTGCTGAAAGAACAGTGACTTAAGCGCAGGCAATATAAAGCCAGAGAGATCAGAGGCAAAGGGAGCTGAAGGGCTTAACCAGGCATTGGTTGCAAGACTAACAACTTTATTCTGTGTTTCATGTTAAACTACTGCCGTCACAGGGAAAGGTCTGGAACAGGCAGAGTAGCCTTTAATTTTCAACCCTGGAAGAAGAGCAAATTGCAAAGGCTGAGGCTCTAGTTAACCTGGTGAAGAAGCTTTTCCTCTAGAAAGAGGGGAACAACGTGCAGCTGGCGTACCTAAGGGCCATCAATTCTAAACATCCAAACACCCCTCCTCACATCTCTGTTTTAACAGAATATAAATTATTTCAGCTAAAAGTATTCTGAGTCACAGCATGAAATGTATTTGTAAACGGCACCATCTCCTTTCTCCACAGTTGAAGTTAAGTCAGAAATGCCACCCAGATCGACCAGCCATGGCAACCTGGGGGGCTCAGGACTTCAGGAATTGGTGACACTAGCACAGTTCAGTTCAATTTTTCTCATGAACGTACCTGGCATAACCTGATCAAGGTAGACAGCTACAAGCAGGTAAAATATGCTATCCAGCACCAATAAAATAAGAGAGATAAAGAGTGGGTAGGGACCGTGATTTAGATTTGAAAATGTTGCACCATCTTCATAATCTTCTAGATGCATGACCTGCCAACAAACATGGACAAATGGAGCTGTTACACACCAGCACTGTACCAGCCTGGAAAGACACGACAGCATGGCACAAAACTTAGCAACAGAAAAAAAAAATAATTAATGAAAAAGTGACTGAGATCACAGCAATGAACACAAAAAATAACAGTTGCTTGATGGTGCGCTGTATTTTACTTGATATTAAATTGCCATGGGAAGCTATTAAAATAGGCATTTTTCCCCACCATCATTAGTTTATTAAAAATACATATATATTTAAGAATACCTATGTCAAGACCTATTTGAAAAGGATGCAAGGCAAATGAGCATGATGAGGTTGCAATCAGAGGAGTAGCAGGTTATTTACCTGTGCGACACCAATCAAGAAGCTGCACTGACACAAGGGGCTGAGAATCCAAACAAAAGATTTAGGGAAATCTTCCAGTAGGACAATATTAAGGCCCACAAAACCAAAAGCCAGCGTCGCCAAGAACTCCACTATACCCACGTGCTTTGACTTTTTAAATAGAGGTGTCAGCATAAGTGCAAAGAAAACCTAAGAACAGATTAAAAAAAAAAAAAGAGTTACTATATTAAAAAAAAGAGTAATAGTACAGGGTATAGAATAACCCAAGTAGAAAGACCATAGCTTCAATCATATCATTTTCCTGGTATAGTCACTACAGCATTCACCACGTCCCACACTTCCCTTACAAACAGACCATCGGGAGGGACAGATTTCCCAAAGATGCCATGTGACAGAGCACAGAAAAAAATTATAAAAGAAAAAAAAGGAGCCGTACGGCTGAGCATGCATATACACTCTGGTTAGTGCATCTTCTGTAAATGACAGACAGCAAACAAGTACCTATTTCTGCACCGGCTGCTTATGAACTTCGACAGGTAATTTGCTGTATAAATTAATTCTCTGACCTTGAATTAGGGTTTTAACATTACACTATATAGTAACAACAAATGTTTAGAACAGGGCATGGTTTTGGACTTCAAAACAGTGCTGTACAGACAGTGTCTTCAGTTCAAAGACAGATGATTATCATAAAATCATAGAATGGTTTGCCTTGGAAGGGACCTTAAAGATCATCTGGTCCCAGGCCCCCTGCCATGGGCAGGGACAGCTTCCACTAGACCAGGTTGCTCCAAGCCCCATCCAACCTGGCCTTGAACGCTTCCAGGGATGGGGCATCCACAGCTTCTCTGGGCAACCTGTGCCAGTGCCTCACCACCCCCATGATAAAGAATTTCTTCCTAACATCTAATCTAAATCTACCCTCTTTCAGTTTAAAACCATTACACCTCGTCCTATTATAAACTCAGATATTTCAGTATGGGAAGATATTTCTCATGGTGATGGCTGAGACCTGTACACCACCCCAAACCAGAGCAGAGCCAAGGAAGGGGATGGGGACAGGTAAGAAACCCACCACTGTCTGGTCCTACAGAAGCTGCATTTGTTCCAAATGCTTTAGTAGAGAGAACAAGATCAGATGGGAAGGGAAAAAAACACCACAGGGATGCGATGGCCAAATTCAGCGAGACCAGGAATACTTACTGAAGAGATTCCATACAGGAAAAAAAGGAGAAATATCACAAAGGCACTGCTCTGGGGAAAGAGGGAAGAGGCCGTCGCAATCACCGCCATAAGAATGGACATGACAAAAATCAGGCTCATGTAGAGCAGCACCCAAGAAAGCCTAGGAGCAAGTGGGGGGGGAAAGAACAGAAATCAGTCAATGAATTCATAGCCTGAACTATTCACACACAAAAATAGCTAAAACTACCATTCTTTAATATTCCAGACAGCTGCACCAAAGGACAAGCTTGCAACAAAACAAGAGCCCCCAAATAAAAAGAGCTCTTGTAAACATCCCTGTAAGTGTTCTAGCCATTAGAGCACACACATCAATACCCACGGCATCAAAAAGAAACACAATTAGACGATTCATGTTGTTTTTTTTTTTTAACTTGCATAATTAATTCCCTGGTATAACCAAAAGAGAGTAACTGAGTAGTAGGCTTTAATAATTAAAGAAATTCTATTTAAAATTTAATACACTAGTCATTCCAGTAGCTGGGCAGGGTAATAAAATCCTTTTCTTTTTAAAAACAGAGCTGCAAGTCTGTGAGCAATTCTGACCTCAGGAAACAAGGGTGGTTTGTGTACAGGTAGTAAAAAATGACAGTTTCCTCAGAGCAACTTTCTGAGTTATATTCAGTGGCAGATCAAAGCTGCATTACCAGCATGCCTTTGCAGATCGCTCCCATTTCACACTGGGAAAAGTAAAATCGTTTTCTCCAAACCAGAGCTGCTCAAATGCTGATGCGTGAGGGGCGAGTGGGGACAGCGGACCAACACTGCGGGTGAAGGACTCAACCGAATAAGGTTTATCACCAAGGACATACCGCAAACACACAGAACCGACTGCCAGAGAAGAGCTTGGGTGCAGAAATAAGACAAATGCAACCAGAAAAAAATAACCCAGAAAACCCCGGCTGGCTGTTACGGTGCAGCAGGGAATGCTGCGAAAATGCTGTCGGCTGCTGCAGCGAAGGGCAAAGCTAAACCTGCTTTTATCTCTGCAACTATCAATGACTTCAAATTAGTACATCCTCTCATCTGGAAAAAAACCCCAAAACATTATATTGCATATGACAATTTCCATCATGGTAAGGAAACAAATTAAAACCTGTTGCTTAGAATGCTCTGTTGTGTTAAAATTATAGAGCTAGATTAATTTAATTATACATCGGGGAAACTGCTGCTAAGCTCTGAAGAGAGACTGCAGGTCACCTGTTGAGCCTCCAGAAAAGGAGGTACTGAGCCAAAAATATTTAAAAATGAACTACATAAAAATCTCACGCATCATCACATTTAATCCCTCTAAGTCTGGCGTAACTTTACATGCATAAATGCAACGGTATTACTCTGGTATTTACTTATTAAAACATTCCTATTTTAATGATACTGCAAGTATTTCTGTTACACTTTACAGAGTATCTCATTTCTAGGCTGTTTTCAGTTAATCACACTGAAAACAATTAAAAAACTGGAGGATGGGGTAGAGGTGTTTTCCTAGAAAGTGCTCCTTTTTTATATTTCTTTATATATTTCTTTTATAAAGAATGCATTGTACCAAACACTCACATACCAAAAGGCAGTGTCATGAAGTCCCAATATTTTTAAGAACTCCTTCAACTTCCTCTCCTTTTCTGCCACAATATGAATTGCCAAATAATACCCAAACGGTGAGAAAGCGATCACTAGGTAAATCAAAATGATCGCCCGAGGAAAATTATCTATTTCCACCACTGCAGCCTCTCCCATGACCATTGCTCTCGTCAATTCAAGTTGTTCCCAAACCGACTGATTAGTCTTCAGCTAAAAGGAAAAGAAAGAAGAGGGTTTTTTCGCGTCGCTCAGCCCGGTCTCCATCCCTGCTGACAGGGCGAGATCTGGAGACCCTGAAGCCTTATGGGCCTGAAATCCCAGCCCAAAAGCACAGAAATTGGAGAATATCTAAACACTTGGTGATAAAATGAACAATTCTGCAACTCCTATCATCTAAAAAAATGAGACACGCTCCCACCACCAGCAGCATGATGGGAGAGCAATAGGGAAAAGGGCATTGCTGACAAATACTGACAATAAAATAGTACGGCAAATTCTGCACCCCCTTTTGGTACAGCATCTTAAATAGCATTTTGGGGTGAGCACTGTCAAGCCTTCATGTTCTGATGACTGCTGTGAGGTATGGTTCAGGCTCGTGTGGACACAAATGAAGACAAATGTCCGCATTCTTCAACAGGACAAAACCACTTCTGCACAAAATATGGCAAAACACGCATGAAATATTCTGCCGTATCATCAGATTCAAGCTAATTTTTGATATGGCATTTTACACAGTTAATAGACAACATCACAAAAATAGTCAGAGCCAAGGCAGTCCATGGGTTTGAACCTCCTTGCTTTTATTACGTTATTTTTTCAGATTTACCTGTATAATTGCAGCATCGATGCAGGCTTGCAGAGCTGTAAATCCTGAGCTCCAGTACGTTACCGATTCACATCCCTTCCGCAGGTTGGAACAACTGGCTGCAGAACAAAGCAAGGCATTTTAAAATGCAAAAAGCCAGAGTTACAGCTGTCCTATCCCCAACGTAAGGACAGTGCAGCTTAAGGCCATCCCTTATAAATGGTGGAAAAAAATTCCATAAACCAATACATGCAATACCAGGCCAAAAAAGAAAAAGAGGGAATGATTTTTCAGTTTATCCCCTTACAGAGTACATATAAAACCGTGCGCATTTACCTCTCGATTCCATATAAATGGAAGACATAGCGACCGAATCAGGAAACCTCAGCTGGTAGGACATGGCATCGTTGAACACTACACCCACAAAGTTTGAGCGTTTAAAAGCACTAGCTTCTTGCAGCTCCTCTTCGCTTAAATACTCCTCTGTGATGATGCCTGTGAGACAGAAAAAATCATCATGTCGATTTAGGTATCAGCACAGCAGGAAGAAAAACTGCAACAGTTTTAAAAAAGCATCACGTTAATCATTAATGATTTATTTGGTTTGGGAGATATATATGGTTATATTTTTGTCCCAGTGAAGGAAGTATTCTCCTGAACAGAAACCTGCAGGAGTGTCGCTCAGTAGCAGGGTGGGTAATTCAAATTTACCCCCAAGTCTTCCCCCTTTCCCCCCATTTTTTGCTGCTCCAACAGCTTCTGTGCCCAAATCCTCTGCTGGCTACCTATAAGTTTATTCTCCAGCACCAGCACTTTTCAAGATGGGCAGATTAATGAGTGCAGAGGGCTAAATATATGAAAAAATGGTATTTTGCCACCAACTTCAGCAGAGGATGGGAGGAAGACAGCCTGCAAAGGCAGAGAGTGGAACCATTTGCTCAAAGCAGCTGAGGGCACCCGTAAGGAAAATGCGGACGTCGGGCTGAGCTGTGTCTCCGTGGTACCTTTGAAGCATGCATAGCACAAGGAAGAGAATAAAAGATACCAAGCTATAAATACATCAGAGTGGTTTTGGAGAGGTAAGTCCCCGCCAGATGTGTGAGCTGTGTAGGCAAAGCACTTTAAAAAAAAAAAAAAAAAAAAAAAATGTATATATAAAAGAAAAATCGCTTTCAAAAGAAGAGGTAACAGTGTTAATGGGAATCAGCATGTAAAAAAAACCCCTAAAAATGTTGTTTTGATAGTAACAACAAGATAGAAAACACAACCTAAAATATCTGCAGGACAGCACCATTTCCTGAATTTGCCCCGGGATGTCACAGGATAAGTATTAGTTAGCCCTAGAGCTGTCCGGAGGCTCTTTGTACTTTGCATTGGGTCCTGCCAAAACCTCTCCTGCAGCCACATAACACTTGTCGCCTGCAACAGGAGAATGGGAACCACTTTGAGATGGCAGTGCCAGAACATTTGCCAACCAAGCAAAAAAAACGCCTTCACAGTCTGTTCTCTATCTGCGATGGAAAACAAATGTTTTTTTTTTTTCTATCAGCAGCAGCGACAGTGAGCTCCCTCTTCAAACACAAGCCATGGCATGAGATACACTGAGAAAAACAAAACGCTTAGGTTCTGAATACCATCTTCAAAGTTATCAAAAGCCACTTTCTTCATGATTTCTCGTGCCGTTCGGGTTGGCGGCGTGTATCCGATGACAAAATTCACCAGCATGGAGGCATCCAGAGTGCCGAGGTTGGTGTTGGCGACCTCGCCGTATTTCCTGTGCGGGTGCATCATGCTCATCAGAATTAGCCAAAACAAGAAAAAGAGTGGGAAAAGGACCTCCTGTGCAAAGAAAGAAATAAATATGAAAACTTCAAAGAGCAGTCGTAGGAACAAGGATTTCCAAAAATTTATCTTAGTTACACAAAGCTTAAAGGAGGGACTGTAAGTCTGAACACTTGACTACAAAGCTCCCTGCATGTTTTCAACGCAGCAGTAATTTTAATGCCAAATCCTTCTCTGGCACTGAAGCAGGATTTTAATCACATGCATTGCTAACCTAAGAAGCCATTTTAAGGTATAAAGGGATAATTCTACATGCTTTAAAGATCAGCACACTTAGGCTATTTGGAAAGTAGCAGAACACAAAGCATGAACCATTAAACAAGTCTAGCCAAGCATTGTACTGTCTCTTTCTTCACCTCAAAATTAGTCTTAAAGTATCATACACTTCACCTATGCACAGGGCTAAACTGTTAGAGAAGATAAAAATCTTCTGGAGAGGTCTAATCCCACTATACTGCTCAGTTGCAGGTGCAAAAGATTTTAAAAGTGCACAAGATTGCAATATTAATTCAAGGATATTTTCTGGATAATGTCTTACACATTAGGATACACTTTCAACCAAAGAATCACAAAATACCTTCTGAAAAAGCCTATTTCAACCTAAAATTCAGAGCATTGCCTCTGACTCAAGAGCTACTTAAATGCAGAACAACTGCAGACATGAAGGCAGCAGTAAACAAGCCCTCCACTTACCTGAACGCTGCTTTTTTTGGTCCTACATTTAATAAGACAGTTCTTGAATAAGAGAGCTCTGGTTTGTCTCCATACTCCTGCTTCTCTTGGAGCGGCTGGTGCCATTTTTCAAGACTAGTTTGTTTAAGGAAAAAAAACCGAAAACCAAATCCATATGAAATGACAAAGCAATTTAAAAAGCAAAAGGCAGGCAGTTGCAGCATTCAGTATATCATATTTTTATATTTTCATATAAAGTTTTCATTTTCAATTTTTCACATTTTTAGCGCCTTCCAATCCATACGCTGGATGCCAGTTACATGAAGAAATTGCCAGTACTCGTTTACATCGAGAGCGCTGGGGAAACCGGCTGCGGGAGGCCTTGGGATGCCGTCCGAGCAATCCTCCACCCAAAGGCAGGACCAGTTCTACGCGACCTCGCCAGACTCGAGCTAACCTGGGCTTATTTTCATTTTGCTACATGTAAATTACGAACCAAAGTATTTATCTCCGAGCACAATTCCAGTGTCCATCACATGGGCTCAGGGCAGCCAGCCAGACCCATGCGTCTGAAAACAAGAGCCATCTCACCCCAGGCAAACTGTTCAATTTACCGCGAGTAACCCCGTTTCATTCTGGAGCAGATCCAACACTACTTATTTTCCTTTTCATTATTTTTTACCTTTTCATTAGGCCAGCTGCACAGCACAGTAGTGCTGAAGATAATCTTTTTTTTGGGGGGCGGGGTGTGGAAAAAAAAGTCAAATACAATTGAAAACGCTCTTCCTGGAGACAGCATCCCATTCCACCAGGACATACCTGGCGAGGGACGGCAGGCTGGGGAACCACCAGGTTTCTGTCCCTAGTCTTGCCACCACCCTGCTGTCCGGGGTTCGAAGTCACTGGTCAGTCTACATCTCTCTCCGTGTCTTCACCTGTGAAGTTGGAATGTAATCGTGAGCTGCTGAGCAGAGAGAGCCCAAGAACTAGCACAGGTCTTCACACCACCAAGCCCTCCCAGCTCCTCGACTGCTCCAGCTGTAAATCCCACCTGCAGCAACACCTGCATGCCACAGGTGAACAACTGAGTCACTTCTCAACATTTCAGCCAAAAGACAGTGAAGATTTTAAGAATTTATCCCTATCCCAGGTTTTACAGCTGCCAACACTTATTCAAAAAGCGGACCGATGTTTTTGGTGACTGCATATTCAGAGCAGCTCTGTGGCAGGACCTGGTTTCTCTGTTATCTGTTAGACAACACATGGCTCCAGCTTCCTTCCCTAGCTGTATTTTAATATGGAAATCTATTTTTGGAGTACAGACATCAAATAAAGAAAGACACGAGGTTGCTCAGATGTCAGCACCGCTGCTACGAGCTCAGCTTCAAGAACCTCAAATACACAAACTGCTTCTAGACAGACAGCTCTATCAGAGCCTGCATTTCTCTGAGCGCAGGAGGGAAGAGAGGCAGGAAAAGTGCCTGCAAGGAACCGAACCCACAGCTCACGGCTTCCTTTGCCGGGTGTCGGGGTCCTCCGCGGGGCAGCGAGCCCCAGCAGGTACAGGCAGCACAAGGATCTGTGTGGGACATGGCTGCACGTCCCTGAAAGCCAAGCCTTGGCAAGAGATCCCACCTAGAGCCTGGAGCGCTTCCGATAAAGTCCCATCGAATCTACTTCAAAAATGAAAAAAAAATAAAATTAATTGGATTAAAAAACCAAAAAAACCAACCACAAAATGCTTAAACATCAACCTGCAATAACCAATTCTTGCAGGAAAGATGCATACAACTCCTCTGGATATTTTTGAGCAAGAAATGCTTCAAAATGACAGCAGAGTGTTTTAAAAATAATCAAGAGCAGCAGCTATTGCTTACAGGTCGTAAAAAATAACACGCTTCTCCCCTCTGCTCACAGCATGCCCTGTTAAGTGCTCGTGCTTCCGCTGTTTGCTTTTAGGAGCAGATTTCAAGAGCACTTAGAAGAGAAGCTCCATCGAGATCCTTGCTGAATCCTACACGGCTGCATTAAAGCACCAACCCCCTCAGTCTCACTCCTCTATTTTACTGAAATCCAGAAAATTGGCAAAGCTGATTTAATCAGACTGAATCGCTGATGCCAGTTACTGTTTCTTTAATTATTTTCTATCCACTTATAAAAAACCCAAACTGTAATACTTCCACATCTTCACTGCAACACTTCCATGCTTTAATTTACATCACCCAGGTTGGAGGAAGGGTCGCTTTAAGAATGTTAATTAATTTCTTGATACCTGCCATCTCCCCATAAGCTCATGAAGCTACATAGCACACAACTGAGAACACTGAAGAAGTATCACTTGAACAGTGAAAAATTGTATCTGGGCAAAAAACCCCAAACCCTCCTAGAAACTCCAGATGAAGAAAATGAACATGTAGGCTGAACAGAAAAAGAAGCTGCCAAGACATTTGTTTGAATAATACTGGTCAAAATTAAAATATTCTTAACCCGTGAAAGT
>VYZV01045951.1:0-40360 GCA_013401275.1 Pandion haliaetus
ATACCCTAGTGGTTAAATTCTAACTTCTACTGTAGGAATTCTTTTCCTCACCAAAGAAGTTAATATGCAATACCAATATAATGTGCTGATTTGGCTTTAGGTAATATCTTAGAATTACTATACAAAATCTCCCAGAACTACTTTTTTAAGAATTGATTTAATAATTTCCTCTACTTTCGTGGCCAAATTTATTTTCAGAGCAGCTTTTCTGCTGTTGCTGTATTTTAAGTAAGAGGAGCACAGATATGGACTGCTTTTGGATTTTGGCACCAATGCATTCACCATATAGTTCACAAATACATACTCTCTAGAAACTTGAGTGCTGTCTTTTTTAAAAGAAATGCAGACGAGTTTATAAATGACTGTTTTGTTCACTACTGCAACCTCAAAAAGTAGTTCATTTTTTCTTTCCTTATTGTCACAGTTTATCTGTTATTCAACATACTTATGTTGATTGATTGATAATATATAATATAACATGTTATATATAATAAATTATATGAACTCTGATACTAAACAATGCATCAGAATTCCTGTAATACTGAATAGTGCATCATCTTCAAATAACTTAATTTCTGATTGGATGATTTTTTTTTTCTCCACTTTACTGCAAGGTAAAATGATGCCAAATGCTTATTTAACAATAGATTATTACTTTTTCTTTTCTTTTTTTCTTAATTACTGAAATACTTCTTTGCAAAATAGACTGTGATGGAAATTATAATGTAGTAGCTGTCTGTGAAATCATCATTTTTACTTCTGAAGGACGTGTTTGTGGAGTTCTGATGACAAAAAGAAGCATTAGCATACTTCCCAAATATATGGCTCAGTGTTCAAGGTCCAATTTTTCCACACATTGAAAAAATGCCTTTCATTAGCAATTTATTAGAGCCTGCCATGTACAGTCAAAAAAAGGGGGTAATAAATACCATATAGGAAAGGCAAAAGTGTTCAGAGTTTTAGGACAGATAATTTATCAATTATCTTTACAAGTTGAAATCCAAGGAAAGTGTGCTATGAAAGCTCATCTCTCAACTGCTTTTTCTAGTGATAACTATTTCTATCCAAAGTACTTTTTATTGTTTTTAATGCAGGGTACAAGGAATTTAAACAAATCTAAGCCCATATGGTAGGATTAATTCGCTTGGTTTTAGATATCAGTATCTCAACTCCTCTTATCAGCAATGTACTTTGAGAAGTACTTTGAGAAACTCAATTGATTTATTTTTGTGAAGTACACACCTTCCATAGAATGGAAGGGATTTGTACTAATGAATGTAGTCATTATAAGGACAAGGCATTAAATTCTCACTCTTAGTGCCAAATAAAGTTGCTCTTTTAGTGTTACGTTTAGAAAACACAGATAATCTGCCTTATGTGCCTTGAATTTTGTACCAGTAACTCACACTATCAGCCTCTTCTCTGATAATAAGGGGTTTCTCTGTCTGAGATCCTAGACATCTTGAGTTTCCGCAGCCCTTACCTGTATATGTTGCTTTGACAGCAGTGCACTATATAATGTCATTTTCTAGGCATCTGTTTTAAAGTTAGTTATTCAAGTTGTTATCCAGAATATAGCAATTTAAATATGTCTGTACTAGTTCAACATAAGAATTTGATTTTAGTTTATTGATGTCCTAGTTCTTTCCAAAAAGATTTAAAATAATGGGTTGTATTTGAAACTAAATAGTGGTCATCTGTACTTAGTATGACTTTTCTAATGGCCCTTCTGTGGAAAGAAGGACTTTAACATCAGGAGATGGTACCTGTTAATGAAGTGATTGCCCTTTCAACAATAATACTGTATGTCATAGCCTGTGGCCATTACTTTTTAATTGTGGTGAACATGAAGGCAGTCATGCTAAGATTTGCCAAATGTATGGCTTAATCAAACTACTAGGGATGAATAGTTGTTCCCATTAAAATTATTTAAAATAAAACATACATTCCACCTATAGTTTCCTTTTGGAAAAGAATTATATCAACTGAAGTGGGTTTTTTTAGAAAATATATTTAGGTACATGTTAGTCTGAGATTTTCAGAGGACTTGCCAAAATCAATTTTTTTCTATCTCAGAACCCCTCTTGCCTGTTCTTGCTTACTAGCAAATCTATTTGTACAATCCTGAAATCTTAACATCTGCGTTGCCAGATTTTGAAGTATTCCAGTTTCAGTCAGAGGTTCTCAGAGCACTTATGAAACCTAGTGAGGCAGACAAAAGTGACTTGTTAGTTCATTTTGGCCAATAATTTGCCTACGTGTAAGAAATCAGTTGTTGATACCTGTCACTGCTCATCATGGGTGTCATTTGTGTATGACAGTTCCTCTAGTTCTGACTGTGAAAACTCCAAGCCTAACCTTCTTTCCTTTGTGTGTGATGTGATTTTTTACATACATGTATTTGGGATATTTGAAAGATGCAGGAGATGGAAAATATGAGGTAACTTTGCCATTTTTTATTTCTGCATGATTCATTAGTCTAAACATAAATCCTACTAAATTTCACTAAGTTTTTCTGAATATACCAAGGAAGCTTTTATGAACTTGTTTTTAAGTATTTGAACTTGAAATGTTTGACTTTCCTTTGTAAATGCAAAGTGTTCATCTGCCCTGCTCACTAGGACTGTGAAATAACCTAGCAAAATGACAACTACTTAACAATCATTCAGTTTTGTTTTCAGACCAAAGTAACAAATACATCTCATATGAGGGTTCTGGGCTTTTTTATGATTTAAAAAAAAAAAAAGAAAAAAAAGCCAGTGTTCAGTTTACATAGTTGCAGTGATTAAAGTTCCTCTTGAGCTCACCATGGCATTTTCAGCAATAAAAAGAAAATGAACTGCTTCACACTTTAGGTCTGAAAGGCACTGGGGCAGTGAGATGGCAGTTTTGCAAAATACAGTTTTATTTATACACACAAAAATAAACCAGGCTATTAGAGCCTATTCTGGAGTATCTATTTTTAATACATAATAATCCTGTTAGCAACACAGTGTTTCTTGTGTCATACACAGTATAATGTAACAGAAATGCCTGAGGCTTTCAACTTCAAGAAATTTAATTCCACATCTAGCCCAAAAAGATTCATCCATCATTGTGACATTAAATCCAGATCACCTTTTTCTAAAGCTGAAGCCTTGCCCTCTACTGTCCTTGTAATCTCTTAGATTGCCTGTTACTTGCATCCTAGTTATGAAACTTGGATACAGGTTGAGGGAAGGAGGGAACAGGGTGCAGCAGAGTAAATGTGAATGAGTAGCTCAGCAGCTGACAGCTTAGGAAGAAATAGTTCATCTTTATCTCCTATCTCTTCTTCTGCTGGAGATACTGAGTCAATAATAGCAATGCCAGGGTTTATAGTGGCATAGTTATTTACACTTACATATATGCGTGCGCAGAAATATATAAGCATTTATGTACAGTGCCTATTTTTGCTATTCCCAGAATTAACTTTATATAATATGTGGCTTTCAAAGAGGAAAAAAACCCATCAGGTCTGCTAGGAGAATTATTGGACCTCCAACAAGACAGCAAATCAGGGAGGCTAGTTTTTCTGTACGTGCTGGCATATCTAAACAGAGAAAAATGATTTATTTTGGGGAGCCAGCTACAAAATTAATAAAGAAACAGAGCAAAGCAAAAGGAAAAGAAACTTCACTGTAATCTGTTTGCCACTTAGTCCTACTGTAAATTCCCAAAAACTTAATCTAGGTCTGGATAAGTATATACCTCCTTTTAGTTTTTCTGTATATTTCTGTTCTCCCTTTCCCTCTCCCCCTCTCTTAAAATAAAGCACATGTTAAGCTCCTCCAAAAGCTCATTCATGTCTCTCTTGTTGCTCTTCTTTCCCAGCCATGCTCTAAGGGCATATTTGTCAGGGCGCAGCACAGATGAGGGTGCCCGGGGCTGGTGGAGGCTGTGGGTCCATTAGGATGCTGGGGTGTTCTCTCTCCCCGGCCAGTCCGGTGAGCTGAGCCGGGCTGGGGATGGTGACTGAGGTCAGCCACAGCCCAGCCGTCCCCAGGCGCTGCTACAGGCCCTGGGCCTGGCAGGGAAGGCAGCCCCCTCGGTCAGGACAGGAGGGGTCCAGGGCAAGGCGGCCCCGGTGGCAGCAGCCATCCAAGGAGGCTTCTCCTCTGGGGTCTGGCCCCCAGGCCGTGCCTGCTGCCCCAGGACTGCCTTCCTGTGGTATAAAGGGGGTTGCAGAGATTTCTGCTCATGGAGGATCTTTGCTGAAGAAAAAAAAAAAAGAAGAAAAAAAAAAAAAGAGAGTAAACTCTATACATTTACTTTTCAAGCTGGAAAATGTGACCAATAATAATCATGCAGCTTAACTTGTTCATTAGGATGCTTACTTTGGTCATACAACTAAGGTAAAAAGATGTTTCTTTCACAAGATAAGGCCATCATTCTGGATCATTTACCTATAAGGATAGCAGGTAACATATGATTGTAGGATTAATCATTGGTCCTGATATGATTGTTCCTTCTTTAGATTAACTGGAAAAATTAAAAACAGACAGCAGCTTAACATTATAGTATTACATTTCACTTGAAGTCAATGGTGCTTGTCTGCCTCTGAATACTAATATTTTGCTACTTCTGCTAGTTCTTTATTGTGTCTGAGTTGACTCTTTCTAAATGCTGAATTTTAAATAAGGGCAGCTCTGATTTTCTCCACCCTAGGAAAGTTAACACTTGGAATGTGTCTTCCCACTGCTGTACATGGTATTCTTCTTTTGTGTTCACGTCCATGTAAACTTCAGTTTTTCAGCATCGCAGCTAACTCTAATAATTTGATGGTCTAGATTAATTCTCAGTTGAGGTGAGTCCATGTTGAAGGTCTGTCCTAGGAGGGAGGGACTGTCTGCAATCAGAAGAAATGTTTTTTCAAAAATTCATGCTGCCTGAAAGCCATTATAAGAATTGCATGGAAAAACTACCAAATACTTCTGATAAGATGTGCTTGTAGACTTTAAGATGATAGTGTTGCAGAGTCCCATAATGGATTCAAATAAAATACATTTTCTTTTTAGAATGTTTAATTCTGTAAATTTTAAACCTATTTCTTCTGTCTAGGCTACATTTATAATAGACAAACTCTTCTTGTCATGTAGAATGAGGATTAAGAATTAAATATTTACAAATGAGTCCATGAGACTCTTAAGGAGAATAAAAATCTTTGAAAGCCAATGACAGTGGGCTTTTTCTACTTGTACACAACTTAATCAACTGTGGTTGCTTAGATTTAGATTCCTCTCTAGCTGGTCTCAAGTTCTTGGGTAATGTTAATAGAATGACACCTATGCAAAATATAATTCTATAGGTGTGTTTTAGGTTTTCTCCTTCAGAAAAACCTTCTCCTCCTCCTAGCTACACATACAACTGTGGCTTTGCAGGCACTGCAGTTTATGTTTATGTGTGTGTATGTGAGCACACTTACGCAAGTCTGAACTGATCTATTTAAGTGCAGGCTAAAATAGACTAAACTGTCTAGGATTATTCAACTTTTTGGCATGATGTAATGTTTTGGCCCTCATTTCACACTGTTGTAAAGAGAGATCATGTGCATCTGCTGAAAGAGATGAAACTAGGAAATTGTATTCAACAGAAGAATTAATGTAAAGGAAATTAAATTGGCAGATACGTAAAAGCAATCCATTGGCATATAGTATGTTTTATTTACACTATACGTACATTTAAACTCAGAAGAATTGAGCAGATGTCTTGAAATATTCTTCAAACAGCACTAAAGATGAGCAAATATTTGCAAATTTGATCAAATTATGCAGCTATCAGATACAATTTTCTGTAATTAGTGGGTAAGCAGAAGTTGTTGACTTAGTAATTACATGACAATTCTAAAGGAAGTTCCCTTTTAATTTTTCTTAGTAAATACCTCCAGTGCAGTCAGAATTGAAATGCAACACAGTTGTACTTCAACTCACAGGCTGTAAGGCTGCAGGAAGCTACAGAAAGAAAGATATGAGGGGGCAGAATTTTCTGCCTTTGAGACATTCATATATTGCAAAAAGTTTTACTTAATAATTATCTGGAATTTTGTCCTACCAGAACTGAAGCAGTGATTCACTGACTTTCTCTAAGATACTCAGTGCTAAGGGGAAAAGGTATTGAAGAAAGAAGAAAGATATTAATTGCAATGTGGAACTCAGGAGGAATGTAGATACTTGTTAAAGTCTGGAGGGAAATGAGTGATGTGCAAACTAGAAAAATATGTTGACCAGAAAGAATTGGGAATAACAGGAAATAAAAAGTACTTGCTTTACAAGCTGTGGCATTTTGAAACAAAACAAACAAGAGGAAAGATATTAAAAAAAGGATATAAACAAAGTCAGTGTTGCTCTGAGAGAAAAATCTCAGTAAATTCTAAAATGTGGAACAAGCCTCCAAGGAGTAGATACAGTGACAGGGTGGCTGGATTTTCTGTAGTTTTTCTACATGAAATAGAAGAAAGAAACATAGAATTAATCAAAACTGTAATCTGGATGTAAAAATATCTTAATCTTAAATATTTCAGAAAGGAGAGCTAGAGGTGGCTAGGTCAATTAGAATGGAATAATTTATCAGCAGAACCTATGGGAAAAATCTTTTAGAGTGTTACAAAACAAACTGAGCAGAATACTGGGAAATATACTGAGACATATGTACTGCTGGATATCTGGATATCCTTTGATATTTTTTCCTATGAACTGGAAGATGCTTCTGTCAAGAGACAAATGGAGAGCACAGCTATTTTGCTATTTGTCCAACTGGCAAATGAATTGTCCAGCCCTGAAGGAGTTAAGTTAGAAGATCTATAAATGACTAGTGAATCATTTTCTTGTCCGTAGCATAGCCAAAGTATACTTGCCTAAAGTGTTCTGTATTCACTTGATTACTTTTTTGCAAAAATAAGTTACATAATTTATGCTAGTTTTGAAAGTGCAGTTAATATTATTTTCCATTTAACAGTGATTTATCATCTTGAGATGTTCTTACATTATATGTACCCATACCTCTGAGATATTGGTAGATATATTATATAATTCTGGCCAGAAACAGTGTTTCCATTTTCTATGAGAGAAAAAACAAAAGTTTGAAAGAATATGTAATTTGTAGATTAAGTGTAGTTGTACGATACAATCATACAGGTATAATTTCAAGATTTTAAAAAATTATTTGGTGTTGAATGGGTATCCACCACTGCATATGTCACAGGAGAATTGTATTATCTGAAATTAATTAATCTGAAGATGTCTAAGTGTTAGGCTAGAAAGGTAAGCAAGAAGACTGTATGACTGCATACAGTGAGAGCTGAAAATTGATAGACTTTGGACTTGATTCACCTGTCATCTTCCGTACAAAGAGGTTGGAAAAGAACCCATGTACGTGTACATAACTCTGAACTCTCTTTTTACTTTCATTAATGAGTAAAAGCAATTCAGCTGAATAGAAAATTACTTTTTTCGCCTATGATTTGACTAGCATTAGACTTATTTTGTGTTACTAATTTCAATGTCCAAGTCCAGTTATCCAAAGTAATGCAGTGGAGTCAGTGTACATATATGGCCCAAGCATATGTGTCTTAGAAACTTCAATGTGTTGTTAATTTCATTAATTCAGTATTCTGTAGGAAAGCTGGCTAAGGATTAGAGCTCTTTCCTGTCTTATTGTTCTCCTTAGAACTGATAGGACAGCTGCAGTCAATAAGCAATGTTGTAAGAAAGTTTTGGAAGCTTTTTGATGCAAGTAAATCCCAGAAGTATGGTCAGAAAGATAGACTGAAGTATAGGAAGAGGGAGGTCTTGAGTGGAGATTTGAATTGTTCACTTGGTAGCATTTTAAGCCATGCATGTATGCAAGAAAATGAAACACTGAGAAAGTGAGGAGGATAGGGAAGGAAGATGGAAGGATGGAAAGAAAAAACAAAAGTTTGTGAGCTCTGGCTTGTGAAGGTGAAAAAGAAGGAAGGGAATACACCCAGTCAAGTATAAAAGTTCACTTAAAAAAAAAAAAAAAACCAAAACCAAAAACAAACCAACCAACCAACCAAAACCAAAGAGAGTAGCTGGCATAGTGAAAAGCTTTACAGCAGGAGAGGATCCAAGCAAGAGAGGATTTTGTGGGTATGGGCAAAAGTGGAGTTGCTCAGTTAAGAGAGTGCCAGTATCCCAAAAAAAGCAGAGAGGTGTAACTACAAAAGTCAGCATGATGCAGCCTTTCTCTTTCCAGTAATATGAGTGGGGGAAATGAACTGAGGAGTAAGCCAGAACCACGGTATGCTTTACTCAGAGTGGACATAAGTGGGAGTAACACGTCTCTTGAGAAGAGAATTTAGCTGTGCCATTGTGCACTATTTCTTCAATATAGGATCAAAGGATTCTCTTAAGAACACAGATTTTGGCATCCAAAAGTTAAATTATGAGATCAGGACATATTTTAAGCTATAGTTACAACTTCAACAATTGAAACATCTATCTAGTTTTAAGTACTACTGAGATAGAAGTAGGTTCTTTTGGAAAACATTATTTTTCTGTTCAGTAGATGTCTTCCCACTGACGACAACACCCATGTTATTATGCCTGTATGACTGCTTTTACAACTGTTAATTTGAAATCACTCAGTAAGTCATGCTGGCATTTTTTAGCATGATTCTTGAGATATTCTCGATCTGTCTTAAAGTGTATTTATTCTGTGATCATTAAGGTTATTAATAGTATCTTCATGTGATGCACAGTGTCTTAATGTTCATTTTTATCCTAATGTTACAAGGGGAAATGTATTACTCATTTGTAATAAGAAGGCTGGCTTAGGTTCAGTTGCAAAAGGTAAATAAAACTGAAGTTTTTAATGCTGGTCAGACATCCAGAACAGTAACGCATTTTGTGTATATTGGTCCCTGGTAATGTAATTGAAACTGCAATTAAACTGTATTTTCTTTTAATAAAAAGACTGGTAGGGCAGCAACTGCCCCAAGGATTTCCTAAATAGCAGGAAAGTTGAGAAACAATCAATTTTGAATACCTTCTCACCTCACTAGCCTTTCTCTCTGCTGCTCTCTCTATATAGCTTTTGCCAACAGAAAAAGCAGTCAGATTTTTTCCTATTCTCAACTCAGCTATACTATCAGTGTGAATTCTTGCAGTAGTGAATGTACTAGGGCTTTTGAAGATTGCCCCCAGATCTCAAAGTTGTTCTCATTGTTCCAGTTTGCTGGATATGTGATAGGGTGATAGTTCGTTTGAAGATGTGAGAGCTTTTTAAAACCCAAACTTGTTACTATATAGGAAGAAAAGTGTTCTTTTTTTCTTTTTGTGTTGTGCTGTATCTCTTTGATCATCATAGTACCTCCTGTTACTGTCAGTGGTAAGAGCTGTAACAGCATCCTAAAAATACTGCACGTTTATGAACATGTACATGTAGGTAATTCGAACTTCTGTCTAGTGGCCATGCCAAAAAATGTGGAATACTATAATAATCACCACCTGCAAGTGACCGTATAGCAAAATACTCATAATAACAATAGAGTAAGATGATATTGCATCAACTTAATGAAAGTTCAGATTACATTCTGCAATTGGATGAGGAATTTAGGTGGGAATGAAGTGAAGGAGAAGGAGACCTATGTTGTAATACTTCGAAAGATAATTCACCTAAATTTTCAAGTTGATTTGTCTTGAAAACATCTTGACAAAATTGCTACACTTCACTTGTGCTATTCTTCTTGGCAGATAAGTTCTTAACGCTTTTCTGAAATGAGTATGCATTATTTTATCCACTTTCTATGAGAATGAACTAGAACTAGCTCCAGTGATTCTGCAATACTTGAGAATATCCATTAGCCTTGCTGTGCAGTGCACTGCTGTGCTTCTGTCAGCATTATGCATTTCGTCATTTTCAGTTCCTACCCGCAAAATGTCACTGCAGTTTTTATTCCAAACTATTTCTCTGGGTTGTCATACCTACAGTTTTCTACATAAATTTCCACTATGATTCACCTGTGGTTTTTTTTCTATTGATAAATTCATCCTCATGCTGAAAATATGTTTAAGTTCTTAAACTGATATCTTCTATACCTGAGTGCTTTTGTTTTGTGTAAGTCTAAATTCATTGAAACATCTCTTTTGGGCCATGCTGCCTTCTTCGCTGTTGTTTTTCCCTTTGCAACAGAAAGAACAAAGTAGTGGCACAAAAGGGAGAATAGTTAAAATTGGAATTATTTAATGAAGTACTGGACTTTGTCACTTCTAATGATTGTACATGAGTAATGTAGCCTGTTCCATGATTCAGGTTTTAGGTGGGGTTTTTTGGTTGTTAGGATTTATTTTATTTTATTTTAAAATCTCTAATTATATACAACTTTGGGGCATTGTTGTCTATTCATTAATTTGGGGACACAATATGTGTGTGTTATTTGCATACAGAATATGGATATATATTGGTGCACTTTTAAACAAGTATAATTTTTTAGTGTTTTTTTTTTTTTTACAGAATACCTCAGCAATATGTTCCATATGCAAACATGACATCTTAATCACCAGATAAGCTCTCTTTCCTTACTACAAACTGATACTTGCAGTGACATAGGCTTCCTTACAGCTGTGCGTGACTAACTTAAGTGACAAGACCAGAAAAAAGTAGTGGCATGTACTATTTACTGAAGATAGTAAGTTAATTATTGGTTTCCTGCACAGATCATTAGTACTTGGTATTTTATAATGGCTAAAGTGAAGCTGAACTGAAGCAACGTGGAAAAAAAGTTATATATTCAGAATGAGGGTGTCTTGGTTTCAGCTGGGTTAGAGTTAATTTTCTTCTTAGTAGCTGGTACAGTGTGTTTTGGATTTAGTGTGAGAATAAGGTTGATCACACACTGATGTTTTAGTTGTTGCTAAGTAGTGTTTATCCTAAATTAAGGATTTTTCAGTTTCCCATGCTCTGCCAGCAAGCAGGTGTACAAGAAGCTGGGAGGGAGCATGGCCAGGACAGCTGACCCGAACTAGCCAAAGGAATATTCCATACCACAGGACATCATGCCCAGTATATGAACTGGGGGGAGTTGGCTGGGAGGCATGGATCGCTGCTCAGGCATCGGTCAACGGGTGGTGAGCAACTGCACTGTGCATCACTTGTTTTTCTTGGGGTTTATTTCTCTCTTTTTTTTTTCTTTAAAATATTCCTTTTCATTACTATTATTATTGTTATTATTATATTTTATTTTACTGTAGTTATTAAACCATACTTATCTCAATGCACACGTCTTACTCTTTTTTTTCCTATTCTCCTCCTCATCCCACTAGGAGGGGTGGGAGTGAGAGAGCAGCTGCATGGTGCTTAGCTGCTGGCTGGGGTTAAACTGCAACAGAAGGGAAAAGATTTTGAACTACATCTACTCTATAAGATGTGTATGTTGAAGCTTTGCAAGTGTCAGCTTTACAAGGATGTGCAATGACTGACTGGCAGTCATTGCAATGATGATTGATAAGTGACTCTTTTTCTATTTTGAGGACACTAGTTGAGAAGCTGAATTCTGAAATAAGAGTGTCCTTGAAAGAACTTTCCTAACTGCTTTCAGGACAGTAGGATTTGCAGCATTCTGCTCCATATATATTTCCAACATTTGTTCTTTCTTTTAGAATAGCTAATGTCAACATCAAGTAAACTTTTTTCTTTCTGATTAACAAATTTACTCTGTAAATGGCATGTGTTTCTTTCCTTTTGTCCTTACACAGATACCGTCCACAGCAAACAATGAAAATTTTGTCTGGGAGAAGATGGTTGGACTAGATCATTGTTTATGATTATATAATCACAGAAACATAGAGATTTGGATCACATATCTGTTTATCTGTATGTGGGGGTGGTTTGGTTTTTTCATTGTGCTGCAGCTGAATATGGGAACTAGAACTGTTGACCATGATGTTACATGGCAGTAATAGTATGTAGTAGTAACACTCCATATAAAGATAATAATAGTAGTAGTGACTCCATAGTAAGATAATAATAAGAAAGGGATAGTAGGGCCTATGAGATTATTTTATGTTTGTGTCAACAATTCATACAACCACTTAAAAATGTTGTTATTGTTAAATTGTAAGGTTAATCCTGCTCATTTTACCGTATTTAGTAAAACCCATACTTGCAAATTGCCAGGAAATACAAAGTAACTGTGTTTCACTGAGTTGTAGCCTTAGATGGAAGGAAAAAGGCTTTAGCATTTGTTTTGTGAGCCTGTGTGTACATATATATGTAGATGAACTAAGAGAACAATTGAATTTTCTGAGCTGAAAATGTGCTATTCAAAGACACAAAGGCAGAATGCTATGGTAAAAACTGGGGAGAGATTTTTTTTTTTTTCCAATTTTATAGTGGAAGTAGTATTAATCAGTGACCAGATAATATATCCAGGAATCAGATGGATAAAGTTCTAGTTGTGTGGTTCAGGGTTTTTTAAAAATAAAAGCCTACTGGATAAAATGCACTGTGAGTTCATGTGCCACAACAAACTTCAAAAGAAATTCTTTCCAAATTCTTGCATTAAAAAACAGTTTTGTGGAAACTTCTCTAGTTTAACTGGGACTATAAAACATCATAAAGTGGAGCATTTTTAGTGTTTAATTTGTGCTATGAAATGGTGACACTAAGCAAAAAATACTTTTTACAGTAACTTCTTATTTTAATCCTGGTAAAAATACTTCATTTCCAAAAGTGGTATATTTCACAGGGAACGGGATAAGTTCTGAAATTCTTTATTGATGATGTTGAATATGTAAATCTGACTATAAAATGCATGAAGATAACACTTGTCAGATTAGTCGATGACTTATCTGTTGAAAACTGGAAGTGTGAATATGTTCAAAACCGGGCAAAACTGACCCAGAATGTGTCTGACAAGTTAGCTGTGTAATGTTTGCCTTTAATGAGCTTTGGGAGAATTTGAGAGTGTACCCGGAAGAATGGCCAAGCTAAGGAAAAGCAAGGTCTATTTTCTCTTTGGCAATAAGCAGGAATAAGTCTTTCGTGGAAAAGTTTATAAATAAGCAGTGATATTTTCTGAGTTTCTAACAAAACATCCCTTATGTCTCGAAATGCCATGTGTTCCTTGTGACTGAATGACTGTCATACCTATGTAATCAATAATCTTACATTTTCATTTTATTTTGTTATATTTGGTAGTTCTGGTTATACACCGATATTATGCAATCTGGTGACCTTGCAGTTGCATACTGTTACCATTATCATTTGTCATGTTTGTTGTCTTGTGCTTTCCCTAGAGAAGTATGATGAGATTTTTTTTCTTTGTTTTCAGTTATTTCTAGTTCCTATGCATGCAGACACACATACACATGTACCTTTATGTATGTATTTTTAGGTGAATCAAGGCCAGAGACCTATACCTAGAGCTGAAAGCTAAGGAAATGGGGTTTCTGGAGGCTCTTGTTTTCTGGTCTTGATCCAAGCTTATGAAGTCTGTTTAGTGTAGAGTCTCATGGTAATCCTACTATCAAAACTTTCTTTGCCCAGAGGAGCAAAGCCACCAACTGTAGACTTCACCTTGAGCTTTAAATCTGTCTGTGTTTTAGTTTGTAAACTCAATGAGGGCTGTTTTAAAGTGAGAGAAGTTTTACATGTTCTTTAGTAATCACTGAAGAACAATTTTTAAATTGCCAAAACTAAGGGAGTAAAGTAATGATAACTTCACATATGTGCAGGGCTTTAATGTGTCTGGGTTTGTTTTTTTCCTAATGCAGGCACTGTATTGGATTAATTACCTATCTTGGTGACTGGGCCAATCACCATCCAAAATGGGAAGAAAAAGTGGAAACCATGTATGTTCAGCATCTTTGGCAGTGGGAACTTTTGCGAATTTGTGTAAGGGGTTTAGAAATATGGACTATCGTATGTACTCTGTTATTACCTGTGAAGAGGCAATATGTTGGCATAAAGTTTTGTAGACCATAACTAACACTAAAAGAAGTCAGAATTTTAGTGTGAGAAATATTTTCTAGAAAGAATGTTAAGCAGTAATTAAATCCATGGGTTATAATCCATGGGTATGTGAGAGAGTATTTATTCCAGATTGATTATCAAACTATACTGGCTTACTAATTTCATCTATTCTAAGTAGCAGACAACCAAATAATTGAAGAAATAATGTGGATGTAATTTCACAGTTGAAAGGAACAGGGATCCTTTTGTCTAAAAAAAACCCCAAACTACCCATTTTTGTTGATTTGTTGGCCATGAGAGTAGTCATCGCAAAACTGAGGGAGTGATACCTCGTATGTCATATCCCTGTCCTTGTCACAGTCAGTAGCCTCTTTTTCAGGAAGATGTTCTGACGGGACCAGAATTCCTTTGATTTCCAGGTGAAGCTATTCTAGCTTATATTATTATTATATGTGTAATAATAAAAATAAGCTACAGAGAGTTTCCAGCAATGTGGTTTTTTTCTCCTCTTGCTCTTCTTCATATTCTTTCAGTACAGCACATTTTACTGCTGTTTGCTCTTGTTTGCTTTGGCAATGAAAATTAAAAATCAGTTCATGCATAACTGGTAATTGTACGTGAAATAATCTCAACAATGATACAGTCTCAACACTTCCAACCCCTCAGCACTCAGACTGAGAAAAATAAATCGGCCGCATATCACTTTGAGGCTTTAAAGTCATGCAGATTTCTTAGTCTGAACAGGATGTTTATGGTTGTGAACATCATTATCAGAGATTATACAAGCCAGTAAAAAAAACCCCAAACCACACACAACCTAGGACTCAAGGAGAATATCATTAGAAAAATGAAAAATTTATGTGTTTCATATTAGCTGCCATTTAAAATGAAAAGTGGAGGACATGGAAGCTGGCACTAGGATGAAAATCAATGTGGGAACAGATGTGATATCAGCTAGATAGAGAAGAATCTATAAGCTTGGAATGCAAATAATTGTCATATATGTACAAAAATGGTTTACAATAAGAAGCTAAAAAAGTGAAATTCCTTTTTAGAATACTTATGTAACAGATATGCTCTATAACTCCAATGATCTAATTCCATACCTTCCCTTTAAAAGGGAAAAAAAAATTGTCTAAACCTTGTAATGTTCAGAAAGTGTTAGAAAGTACATAGAAAAAATAAAATGTTTTATAATAATGGTATCTGTGGCTCTAAATAATTCATGTATGCCTCAAGAGAAAATGAAAGAGAAATTGTGATCTGATGTGCCTAGGTATCTTTGTGGAAGATCAAAAGAAATATTCTAATTTTCAGAGTTCAGGTAGAAGGAGCTTGTAATTTTAGGGCAAAGTATCCAAGGACTGGTTTGTGTGATTTGTGTATGAATTTGAGACAAATCACATTCCATTGGCTTATGCAACTGAGTTTCAAAAGCTCCCAACTTTGAAACATGAACAATTTCTGGACTTTGGCAATTATTTATAAATGCTTGTTAAAAGTTGTGAGGCAGGGTTGGTAGACAACAGCTTTACCACATAGATGTTTTCATAGCGGAAAACAAAGTCTTCAATTTTGTATTATGAAAATTAAAGGCACCACACTGAGTTGCAATGAGGAGTATGCATATATGTGTCATAGCTACATGAGTTGCTATTCTTTCCAAATTTTCATGTAGTGATGAAGAATCTGAAAATTTTTGCAGTTGAAAGAACTTTGACTTTAAAAATAAAGAAATAAATTTCTATGTTATTCCTTGTCGAGTCACATCTCTGACTGAAATTTGGTTTGTCTTTTTAGAACAACAATGGAATTTTTACTTTCTTATTTGTCCATGGTGTTATATCACGAAGAATTTATGTCATTAGAATGTCATCATGTCATTGTATTATTAGAATAATGCCTGGTCATTAGGTGTCACCTAATTAATTTAAAGCACCCTGGAGCATATTCCGAGAGAATCAAACCTAGGTATAGTCACTGTCTTGTCTAAATACTAACTCAGCTAACATTTTCCTTCTCCTCCTTTCTTCTCCTTTCTTCTTTGTATAAATGTATTTCTCTCTCAAACTGGCCTAGACTGAAACCTGTTACTTTTATGTAATTGTCAGGAAAAAAGGAGAAATGTTAAGGATTGCTGCTCTTGGAAACTACATCTGAAATTCATTAACCAATTAAGGTATTGCATTAAGCAGTTTTCTTAAAGTCCTGTTAACCTTCATTTTGCTGATTGCAGGGCTTTTTGCTAGCTCTCACATTGCATGAATCTAATAATAAAGCTTCGATTGATTGTAATGACGCAAGGTGCCTAACTTGAGAAACAGTAAATGTAAGTGGAAACTTGCATGTTTTTAAATGATTTTTGAATCCCTGCTCCAAGCTACTTCTGAAGGCATTTTGATATTAGTACTTTTATCTTTTGTTTATGTAAATCTAATTATGTCACATCTCTAAGTATTTTATTTACTACATACATATTTCATATTTACAGTGGTATTGTAGCTTAACCCTAGTAGGCAGCTAAAACCCACATAGCTTCTCACTCCCCACAGCAGAGTGCGGGAGAGAATTGGAAGGGCAAAAGCAAAAAAAGTCATGAATTGAGATAAAAACAGTTTAATAAGTGAAGCAAAAGCTGCATGTGCAAGCAAAGCAAAGTAAGCCATACATTAATTACTCCCCATTGACAGGCAGGTGTCTAGCCACTTCCAGGAAAGTAGGGCCTCAGCATGCATTACGGTTACTTGGGAAGACACATGCCATAACCGCAAATGACCCTCTTTCTGTCCTTGAGCTTTTATTGCTGAGCACGACATGATAGGCTATGGAATATTTCTGTGATCAGTTGAGGTCAACTGTCCCTGCTGTGTCCCCTCCTAACCCCTCACCCACCTCCAGCCAACCTACTGGAGGAAGGAGGGAAAGCCTTGAAGCTGTGCAGGCACTGCTCAGCAACAGCCAAAACACTAGTGGGTTATCAACACTGCTTCAGCCACAAATGCAACGCACAGCACCATACAGGTTGCTATGAAGTAAGTACAAACATTTATCTATAATTCTATTAATTCTGTATTTTATTGAACTGTCTGTTAATATGGCCAATACAGAAGTTAGGCTTTATCATTTTATTTTTTCCCAGTGCTCCTGGAACCCATTTTTGAATATAGGTATAATATTTGCCACTTTTCAGTGCTTGGGTATCCAGGTAGTTTTGAGAAACAGGTTATTAGTTGAGCTCTTTCATCCCTGAGTTCCCTCTGAACTTGGTTGAGTAGTCCCCCTTTTGAGGTGAATCCTTCCTGCTCACTCTGTTGATTTGTTCCATAACTACTACTTCTACTGGTGCTTCGATTTGAGACAAGCCCTTTGGTGTGTCCTCCATAGAGAAGGCTTCTGATGTAAATGTCTTCCATGGTATACATAGAAGCAAAAAATCTCTGTCACCTTAGCTTCTTAGAAAGCTTTCTTTATCCTGTGATCACTTATTGGTCCTATATACTCTTGGGCAGGCTTTCACTTCTGATGTGTTCTAGAAAGGATTTATTAATAGTTTTTATGTTTTTTCCAAGCTGTTGCTCAGGGAAGAGAGGGGTGCAAATTTGCTCTGTCTTTGGTAGAGTTTCTCTTAATAGTCTCCATGCTATTGCAAAAATATCAATTTCTTACCTTTTTAGCTTCTTTTTAACACACTTGGTTATTTTTCATTAGTCACGGTGTATTTCAGGCAATATAGAGTCTACTATGTATTGCAGCATTTCTTGCAATTTCTCTACTTTGAGGACACTAGATATGAAAGGATGAGACATTAATTTTTTTTTTAAATGGAAAGGAGAAATCATCCATTTGGGAGAGGAGAGGAAGAAGGGAGTAGAGAAAGGATATTTGGAACAAAATTCATCCAGGAAGACTCTTGTTTCATTTTTGTTTAAAAAATAAGACAGCTTTGATAGGTTCCTTCTCTAATGATGCTTTTGAATAACTCATGTAGATGAAATTATTCAAGTGAATTGCTTATTCCTTCCTTGCTTTTAAAGGCAATATGATTTTAAAAACAAAGCCCAAGGGAAAGCTGTCAAAAAACCCACTAAAATCTTTGTGTGCTTACTGCCACTTACTGTGAAAATGCCTTGCTAAGACATACTGTTACTTAACAACCTGTGTGTTCTATACAAAGAAACATCTAAATCCTTTTCCTGTACTCCACATCTGGCTAAAGTTCTGTATTTAAAATCAAAGTAATACTACGTTTCTTGAGATTTACACAAAACTTTAAAGTTAATATGGAAAACAATTAGATTTCAAGATTGTACTCTATTGTGAGAAAAGCTTTTCCTATCATAATATCTAAGTACTACAGATGTTTATAAGTATTTGAAATAGTTGTGGTTTGAGGACTTGCAGCTGTACAAAGTTAACATGTTTGAACTTCTGGTGAAGACCCAGTGTCCTTAACTGATCAAAATTCCCGTTGACTGCAGTGTTTCTTTTCCTGAGCTGTTTCAGTAAAAGATCTAGAGAGAAAGACAACCTTCAGATTAAAACAAGGGAAAAATGAAAATAGTCACTTGTGATTGTTTAAATATTAAATATTATTTTAATGAGACTATACTACACCTTAGTTTTCTACATCCTGTTTAAAAAGAGACTTGCATTCTAACAGAATGTAGATAATGACATATTTAAGTTTACCATTTTGATTCCAAGAATGCTTTACATGTATAAACCTACCCTCTGGTATTTAATTATATGTGCTTATTGTATACATAACAAAACAGAGAGGTGTTTTCTATGTATACATTGCTTAATTATGAATCACTTCCAAAATGGGTATAAAATATCACAGCTTCTTGGTAGGCATAGAAATGCACCAAAAAGATAGTACAACATAAATAATCCTCTTCTCGTACTGAAAGTTAAGGTTGTCTTCCCCTCACATTGACAATCTGACATTGAAAAGTTGTTAAACTTAATAGAATTTTAGAATCCTTTGTTCAAAATGATGTAAAGACGCTTGCTGGTCTTTTTTCTTTTTTAATATTGGTTGATGCATGATACATTATACTGTCTTTTATTTTCTGCAAACACAGAGGGTGTAAAACTAGATGGATATGTAGAGCTAGTTCTTTTTGAACTATTGCAGACAAAGCACAATAAGGCATGGCAACATAATCTTTTTACCTCCGATTCAGTCTTTCACGTGGTTAATCTGTAAGCTAATTGAGCAGTACTGGATTGAGCTTCTGAATTTTTCTCTTCTCCATATATTAGAAATTAGTTATAATGACTAGATTAAATAATGAGCTAGGCAGCCAGGAAACCAAAACTGTTAGTTCTGGTAACGAGGCTGGTTTGGTAGTTCAGTTGCTGTGGTTTGTAGCAAGTTTTGTTCAGCAGAACTTTCATTTAAACAGAAGGCTGAAAAGTTGTAATTATTCTTGTTAGTTTGCTATCATCATCCATCATAATTTCAGTTTAAAAATGGCAAAAAATGGAAAGAAAATGTTGTTTATGAAATAGAATTTGCTGTCTAACACAGATGCAAAGGTCTGTTTATTTCAGAAATTGTTTATAAGCAGAACATATTCTATTGCAGGTATTCTGTTACTGAAAATTAGCCCATGAACATAGGTATATTCTGTGGTCTGAAAACTAATAAAAATTAGTAAAATTTATCGTATGGATATTTACTCAGAGCACAGAAAAGGCTATGTTTTGAAATTATCCATAACATGCTTAATCTACTTTGTACTTCATCAAAAGGGTGCTTCTGTAACTACCAAATACTGAATCTGTATGCAAGATTAAAAAAAAATGAACAGGGGGATTAAATACACTGACTATATAGCAAGGGATAAATAATGTAATCAACTGAAATATACCACGTCCATGTTAGAGAAATATTAAAATCTGAGACTTGTTGAGGATTAATATCTGGAAAGTCTTACATATATGAATCTGATACCGTTGGTCACCAGCTGCTTCTCCCAAACAGCTTTCCCATGTGGGACAGGGAATTGCAGATGTTGTGTGTTTGTGTGATGTATGCCCTTTCTCTCACTTGAGAGGAAAATCACTAGAAAAGTGATTCCCAAAACCTGAAACTTTGCTTTGAATTCTTAAAAATCACAGGACATCCACACACACCTTCCACTCCAGTTCTCCCATTTTTCCTTAGGCCAGTCCTACCAAACGAGTTTGTTTTATAACTTGTTTGTTTCCTGTATGAAGAATTAGATGAGGACATTCTTGTGGGTAGAGTTGGGGCCACAGCTCTTGACCTACATGGAGAATCTGAAGCAGTGTTCATAGAGCCTGAGGTTAGTGAAAAGTCAGGTTGAGACAGCTCAAGTTTCTGGTGATTGTCAGGGACAAGACTCTGCGTATCTAACAGGCACGATGCCTGCTTCCCTGTCAGGGAAAAAAACAGGTTAGCCGTAATAACTGTCTGTTACTATTAGGTAGCTGGTACTGTGCATGTGTGTGCAATGATACAGCTTCATTTTCTGAGGAGCTTTTCTCATGTTTTATGTGTGATGTCTTATGAGAACTCATTTATCAGTTTATGTGAATCACAGTTATATGTGTTGTGAAAACATATCTGAAATAACCCTGAAAGAAGCCATGTTAGTCACAGGAGCAAGCCGCATTGTATCAGTACTGTGTAGCCTACAGCTTGGACCACAGCAGTAGCAATGATCTTTTATTCCGATCACCTTTCTTCCACTTTTGTGTGTTAAAGGCATGCAGGTGAGAGCTGAAAGTTGCTTCAGAGTGAAAAGGTGAGCACTGAAACATTGTAATGCAGTGTTCAAAACAGGGGGAAGTGACAGAGTGAACTAATGGTAAGCAAAATAGCTATAGAAGGAAATGCACTCAAAAAGATGACAGCCAGGCAAGAGAGACTGCCAGAACACTCAGAATAATGCTCAGAATGATATTCAAATCTAATCAAGAAAATAAAGCCAAATTTTCAAAGGCAATTGTTGCAGAACAATGGAGAAGAGAGAGTTTAACTGCTAAAGAATAATGCTGATTTATACAACTAATAGTTCTTAATACCCTAGTGCCATATTTTAAAACCAACTTACACATATTGTCTTCAGGCTGCAATTCATAAATGGACCTAACTTAAGAAAATAATCCTGTTTTACCAGGGCTCTGAAACCCTGCATTGTGTAGTTTTGATATCTTTTGCTAAGGAGTAGCTTCTTCAATGTAACAAGCACATGTTGCTGTCACAGAAAGGTTTTCCATTTGCATCTGTTGCCCACAGAATATCTGTCTTTTAGTTATAGGTCAAATAATCTCAGTAGGTACTGTTTGTACAAAATCCTCTAGGAGAAATAGCTGTGTAAATGTGGTTATTATTACTACACCTAATACACTGTTCCCTGTATGTTCCCTGATTCACGCAAGTGGAAAAAACAATTGTTGAGCAGACAGAACAAATATTTATTTCAACAAGAGTACAGAAATTCAGAAAAAAGGCTATGACTTCACTAATGAAACTGTTAAAGGACCTATAAAGGCTTCTCAGTTTAGTTAATGGTTTTATTTTGTCATTCTTCTAAAATAGTAAAATATTTTCTTCTTGGGAAGCTAGGATGCCATCAATAGCAATTAGTAACTCAGGAATGAGAGATCAAAATCTGAAGTTACATAATACTATAACTCATTCCTGTGACATGAACTATTATTTATCAGCATGGTCATTCCTCTGAGGCTGTTCATAAAAGAGCATACCTAACCCAAATTCCAGAGTAATGGCTCTGGCTGCTTTCAAAATAGAAGTGATTAATAGGATTGCAGTGAATCCAGAATTTACCTGCAAATGGAATCGCTAAATTTTCTTCATTGCTGTTAACTTGGGGAAAAAAAGATTCCTAAGGGTATCTGAAGTCATTATTCTGAAAGTGAGTTTTTATTTTTTCACAGAGCAAAATGCTTTTATCAACATGGGAGACAATTCTGGATGTTGCTAAATGCTGATGGAACTAATGTAGTTTTCAAGTAGAAGAAAAATATTCTACATATCTATGTGTATATATGCACATATTAAGATACATGTACACACACATATAAGCGTCTGGGCACACACTCAGGTTCTATGTATAGTTTAGCCAACAAACTGAAATGACTTTTTTTCAGCTCCTGCTGTCACTAAGGATATCAGGCTTTAAAATTTTGCTTCATTTAGGTAAGATTCAGTGGGGGCTCTGCAGAGATTCTGTGCTGTAGAATATCAGTGAGACTGAAAAGCCAGAGTTGTCACCAGACTTGGCTTTATGATAAAATCGGTTCTTTGGAAATGGGACTTGTGCTTGTCTTAGTATGTATTACCTCTATTGATCGAAAGGTTCGTAGATGTGTCGCTCCTGTAATGCTGAGCTGTTAGGTACTAGCACATGCAGCATTTGACTACATGAGGAAAAACTGACCATGAGAGAAGTGATTATGTTCAAGTCTTATGTTTTACTTTATTTTTTTAAATCTAAATTTAGCTTTTGTATATTTGTAATTAATTCCAGGTTAATTTCTATCTAGCGATTCTGAGTTGTTTTTGTAACAGGAAAAGAGGGAGGAAGCTGACTGCTTTTTTAACGTTACTTGCATGAAGAAAAATTAAAGTGGCATTGCAGGAGTCAACAGTTATTCTTGGAGTTGTTGCTCCTTCTATTCTTCACATATCAAAGGCCTGACAGTGCTGTCCTGAAAACCCTGCTAAAATCAGTGGTAGTCCTGTAAAGTAAAGATTAGTAAGTTCGTGGACCAAGCAACAAAGACAATTTTCCAGTTTCATCACTTTTGTTGCCCAACTGTTTCTCTTGTGAGTTTAATAAGCTTAAATATCTTGAAGTACTGCAGCAAAAAGTAGGGAAGTACTTACCCATGAAACTGAATTGTTTCCCACTGGGTGATGTGGGACCAATGTACACAGTGTCAGGCAGATGAAATAATCTTCTGTACTTAATTAATCTAAAGTCCTGAATACTCCTTCAGACACTTACAGTCTGTCAGGAGGGCACTTGTTCTTAACCAATTCTAGTTACAGTATCAGCTTTTAAAGCTATGAAATTAAATAATGGTATTTTTGTTTAGGAAGGGGGGGAAATACTGCAGTTCTGTGTGTGTGGTACAGATGTTCATAAAAAAAGATTCCTAAATATAAAAGGAGGAAAGTGATTGTGGAAGTCTCCTTACCAGACCTGAATAAGCAATTTACAACATAGAACTTAATTTCACATAAAACATGTGGGTTGGGGATCACAATTACAAATAGAAACATCATGCTAACAGTTCTTTGCTGATTCAGTCAGCTGTCTTAGGGACAGATCTCTAATCTGTTATAGTGATTTCATTTATCATCAGTAAAATGTAAATACTGCTTTATTTTACAGATGTTTGCTATCAACTGCACCCCTTTATAGGTCTATGTATTACTGAATTCACTAAGTTAAATGGCTATGGAAAGGTCTTAACAATTCCCTTCTTAATGTTCAGCACTACTATATTTGTATCAAAATACACATATTATACAAACTACTAATATACATAACATGCAAATGTGATGGTTGACCCTGGCTGGATGCCAGGTGCCCACAAAAGCCACTCTATCACTCCCTCTCCTCAACTGGACAGGGGAGAGAAAATATAACGAAAGGCTCATGGGTTGAGGTAAGGACAGTTTAATAAAGTGAAAGCAAAGGTTGCATGTGAAAGCAAAGGAAAACAAAAGATTTTATTCTCTACTTCCCATCAGCAGGTAATGTCTGGCAACTTCCAGGGAAGCAGGGCTTCAGTACACGTAGTGGTTGCTCCGGAAGACAAACGTAAATTATGAATGCCTCCACCTTCCATCTCCCCTTACTTAGCTTTTATAGCTGCGCTAATGTGATATGGTCAGTTTGGGTCAGCTGTCCTGGCTAAGTCCCCTCCCAAGATCTTGCCCAGCCCCAGCCTACCGTTGAGGGGCGCAAAAATGTTGGAGAGACAGACTTGATGCTGTGCCAGCACTGCTCAGGAGTAGCCAAACAGTGGTGTGTTATCAACACCTTTCTAGCCACCAATGCAGAGCACAGCAATACAAGGGCTGCTATGGGGAGAATTAACTCCATCTCAGACAGACCCAGTATAAAAAACTACTATATTTTGTATCAAATCATGTGGCCAGCTGGACTAGGGAAGTCAGGACTAGGGGAAGATCATCTCCCTGTACTCAGCACTGGTGAGTCCACACCTCGAATACTGTGTTCAGTTTTGGGCCTCCACTACAGGAAAGACATTGAGGTGCTGGAACATGTCCAAAGAAGAGCACTGAGGCTGGTGAAAGGTCTAGAGAACAAGTCTTACAAGGAGGGGCTGAGGGAACTGGGGTTGTTTAGCCTGGAGAAAAGGAGGCTGAGGGGAGACCTTATGACTCTCTACAACTACCTGAAAGGAGGTTGTAGTGAGGTGGGTGCTGGTCTCTTCCATCAAGTAACTAGTGATAGGATGAGAGGAAATGGCCTCAAGTTGTGGCAGGGGAGGTTTAGATTGGATATTAGGAAAAATGTCTTTACTGAAAGGTTTGTCAGGCATTGGAACAGGCTGCCCAGGGAAGTGGTTGAGTTACCATCCCTGGAGGTATTTAAAAGATGTGTAGTTGTGGCGCTTAGGGACATGGTTTAGTGGTTGACTTGGCAGTGTTAGGTTTACGGTTGGACTCAATGAACTTAGAGGTCTTTTCCAACCTAAATGATTCTATGTGAATGGTAAAGCAAAGCACTGATCTGCTCAGTAGAGGATCAGGGATTATGACGTAGCAAAATGTGCTGCACAGCAAATTATTAGTATAATCTCTCTAGGTAAATAGAAATGAATGTTGTAATTGGGTGGCATGCCTAGAAAGTAAATTCAATTACTCCATATATTAATATCAAAATACTACTATTCAGAATTAACAAATTAGCTTAGTGGTCAGGCTAGTCTAATGAAAAGTCTCTGGGTACAAGTCAGAGCTGCTTCCAAGGACAGTAAAACCCTCACTATGAACAAATTGTCTTTTGTGCAGTGTCTAAAAAATTTTGAAAGATGCTGTGAATTTCCCTTTTTCATGAGCAGAAGATAACATAAGATAGAGGGAAACTGATACTGTTTACCATGTCTTAGGCATACACTGACTATCTATGGAATGGGGAAGTCTTTTTCTTTGTAATTTGTGACTGTGGCAAAAACATTTTAGGATAGATAAGGACTTCCTTTGGAAACATATAGCATACAGTGTTCAGTTAGGTATGTGTGTATGTATATGTTTTTAGTGAGTCTTCCTTTTTTTTCTTAGAAACTTAGTACCACTGCACACTATTTGGAGGAAAACAACATATGGAGAATTATTTTACGTGACTTTCAAGATTGCCCTTGAACACATGGAATAAATGAGGAAGTCCTAGGGGAGTTGACATGGATATCTTTTGTAGGAAGAAAATACCCTGTCAGAGTATTTTGTGAGCTGTTGCAATTCAGATATGTAAGGAGAAACTGGGAGACTAGCAGGGTAAGCTGCTGTTGTAGTATTTTGTTACTTGTATTGTTCCAACACTATTGGTCACTAAAAGAAAGCATATTGAACCGGCTACAAAAGAGGAATATAAAAACATTGCCTGAATTTACAGTGATGCTGATAGAAATGCCAAAGCTCAACTTGGATTGATAGTGGCAAGTGATGTCAGTGGCAGCAAGAGCTTCCACCAATACAGTAACAGCAGAAAGAAGAGCAAGAACATGCAGGTCTGCCGATGAATGAGTCATTTAACAACAAGCAGATACAGCTAATGCTGAGGTAATCAATGCCACCTTTGCCTTGATTTTCATTGATAAGGTCTCCTAGCCTGTACCTAATGACAGGGTTCAGGAAGGAGAGGTTCTACAAGTAATGGAGGATGATCAAATAAGCAATCTTTTGAGAAGTCTTGACCAACAGAAATTCACAGGACCAGGCAGGATGCAACTGAGGGTGATGAGAGAGCTCTGTAATATCACTGCAAGAGTACTCCCTATCAACTTTGAAAAGTCAGGTACACTGCAGAAGGGTCTCAGTGACTGGAGAAAAGCAAATGCTACAGCCATCTTTAAAAAAGCACAAGAAAAATGATTTTTGGGAATTACAAGCCATTCAGCCCCATTTTAGTCCCAGGAGAAACCTTGGAGTGAGTTCCTTCAGAAGCCATTTCTAGGCACATTAAGGAGAATAAGATGATTGGGAATAGCCAGCAGTTATTTAACAAGAATGGATAGTACTTGAGCAGTCCAGTTGCATTCTTTGATAAAATGATGAGATCTGTGGATGTGGGGATACCAGTGAATGTTCTTCACTTTGACTTTAGCATGGTTTTTGACACAGTTGTCCATAGAATCCTTATTACCAGGTTGGGATGTTATGTCTGGGTAAGTTCATTCATCTAGATGGATGAAAAACTGGCAGGATCATTGGGCTTAAAAGAAAGTAGTTAATGATTTAGATTCTACCTGGAGACTTATTAACAAGTGGAGTTCCTTTGGGTTCTGATATATCTTGTTTGGCATCTTTATCAGTGACCTGGATGAGGAGACAGTGCACCCTCCAGCTTGGTGTTGCCAATGGAGGGCAGGGTTTTCATTCGGAGAAGCCTGAACAGGCTGGAAGAATGGGCCAGCAGCAGCCCTGTGAAATTTAACAAGGACAAATGCAAAGTCCAGTACCTGGAATCGATTAACCACTTGCAACAATACAGACTGGAGACTTACTGGTAGGGGAGCAGCTTCGCTGAAAATGACTTGTGGGTCCTGGTGTACAGCAAGCTAAACATAATCCAGGAGGGGAGAAAGAAGCGGATGCTGACATCAGGAGAATAAATGGGTGTAATAAATGGATGAGGAGAAAATCTGTTTGGGATTAGGCCTGAGTAGGAGGAATGAAGGTCAGATAAACTTCAAGGGAAATGGAATACAGCACTCCACATGTACCTGTACAGAATTTTTGACAGATAAATCAAATGGCTGATGATAACTTCTCATTTTCTTTCTTCCACTTCTCACATTTCTAAGCAAGAGAGAATCCTATCTAGTATTAGAAACTGATATCTTCAGATAAAAAAAAAAGTGTGAAGCACAATGCAATATTAAAGCAAGGATAGTGACTAGTTCACAGTAGTCTCAAAGGACTTAATCAATGATGCTTGTGAAATTTCTTGTATTTTTTTATTAGTGGAATTTTTCATGGAACAGTAATTTTTGGAAATTATTTGCATAAATTTGTGTCTTCAGAATTCAAGTGGTTTCAATATTGCTACTTTATTTACTGAGATATTAAGGACAAAAGCAGGATTAATGGTATGTGTTTTACAATGATCTGGCAAATGAATCATTGTTAATAATATAGTGTCTGTTTATTGATTTTCATTTAAGGAAAAAAAAAAAGTAAGTGGAATAAATGCCAGAAGCAGCCTTTGTCTCATTTGTATATGGAGATAGTTGATTCACTAGCTCAAAGTGTAGTAAATTTAACATAGATGCTTGTATATAGTGAACATATTGCAAAGTAGTCAATAAAACTTGCCTATTAAATCAGGGCAACTTGATAAACAAGCCTTAGATGTATTCCTCAGTATAATTTTAGCTTCTATAGGCACAATTTATAGGGACATTCCTCAATCCTTTTAACCTTTATTATTGCACAATATAAGTGTGTTTTCATTTTATTCTAAGAAATGAAATTAAAAATTAATTAACAAGCAAAATCTAATATTTTGCATTTTGTTTTCATCATGGAGTCAAGAATATGATCTAAATTAAATCTGTAAAAATCATAAATGGTGTTGCACTGAGCACCGGTAATATGAAATGGGAAAGATTAACTTGTTTAATGTGTTTGCTTATCTTTAGCATTTAGATTTAGCTGTTCTTTGTTTCAGAGTTGTTTATTTGCACTTTCAGATTTCTAAGTAAATGTCACATGAGGCTGTACTCTGCTGAAGATAACCTGCAATATACATAGGTGTGGCTAATCTGTTTGTTATACTGCCCTTTCTTTTCCTAAATCTTCTGGAGCCTTGCCTTGTTGTGATTATGAAGCAGGTATTGCAGAGCACAGTGTAGGATTTAAAGCATGTTAGGAGTCCAGTTCTGCTTCCAAAATTGAATCAATATCATATAGGAAGATTCCCTTTAGGATATTTGTATTTGTACTGCAAAGTGCAGTAACAATTAGAGAGTCAGTTGGAAAGAAGTGAAGACAATGCAGGTAAGAATCATCTGATTCAACTCAGTTTTCTGGAAGCGTCCATGCTTCATCAGAAAGGTGAGTGAAGATTTTAGCATGGTCATTCCCAAGGTAACAGAATGTGTTGTAAGCAAACCTCAACCTTCTGGTAGCACAGTCTCTTGCTTCCTCTTTCTTGTGCACAAACCAATCTTCTTTTAAAGAGGAGCTCTCTAAAAACAGGCTCTAAAAACTTTGTCAGCTTGTACAATACTCCATTCTTTGCCTGTGTTCAGAAGTGTGATTCTGTATGCTTTTGAAATACACACTTCTGAATATGTATTCATAGATATTTCAGAGATTTAGACTTAAAAAACAAGTACCAAAGTCACGTGTACACTTATGCTGTGCATATCCATACTTTTTAGCAGTTGAAGCATATGTTATTGTTCCTTATCCCTCATGTTTGGAACATGAACCGATTAGAGACATGTATCAGCCCTCATTTCAGTTTTTCTCAACTACTTTTGTGAGAGAAATTAATTATTTGTGTTATTTTTAATATCTGGCAATGGGACCTGTCATTAAAATAAATGACTTCTTCAGAGTAATTAGCAGCCAGTTTTCTGGAAGTGGACTTTTTAAAGCTGAAGTGATTAACTCCTTTGCAGCTGTTTGCCCAGGGAATTCAGTGCCGAGACAGGCTTCTACTTTTTCCTCAAAGTTTTATGGTAGATACTGTGAGAGGTTTCAAACACAAGCACCTATATTAAAACAGATGGGAGACCAACAGGGAAAAAAATAGATGTCTCAGCAATCTATCCACATGATAGGAACAAGGAGTTTGATGAGCTGGCTTCCTCCATCTGTCCGTGGGTCCGCTGACACCAAAAGATTTTCTGAGATAGATTTCTAAACTTTATTTCCTCAGTGTTCTACCTCATGGCCTGAGTGCTGGATTGCTTTCATCACTTTATCTCTTCCCCTGCAAGACAGGCCCAGAATAAAAAAATTGTGAGATACACTTACCAACAAAATAGAATTTATGGAATTTTCTCTTGTCTTAATAGGGTCTGCTGTTACTGTAAATCTGCCTCACCATGAGAGACAACGTTTTCTACCTTTCTAGTTCACTTAATGGAGCAAAAGAAGTCTAAATTATCTCTTGGTTCAGTTAAAAAGCCATCACTGTACCCTGGTGGGATATCTCAATTTTTGTAAAAAAAGATTGCCTTCAAGTTCTCGAAGGGTCGGTCACAGTGCTTCTACCAGTGAAAGAGCTGCAATCCTGTGGAGGACAGAATCTGAACCTGTTATCCCTGTCAATCTGACCTCTACTGATTTACTTACAGTTATAGCCTAGTTACAGTTACACGTTACTGAAAATGTCCTTTTTGATGACAATTATTTCTATGAGAATGTTGAAAAAGAGTAAAACTTACTGGTTTATTTCCTATGTACCATGTCCTTTCTGGATAAAGTACCCTGTAGAAGCTATTTACAGCTCTCCTAAGGTGATTTGAGAATTCTGACTGAGCCAGGAANAGTTTATACTTCCTATTCTCAGTGTCATTTAGGGGATTGGTTTAGAGTTGTTTCTCTCATGCCTTCTTGAAATGTTTAAAAATACTTCTAAAGCTGTTCCTTTGAAGGCTAAGAAGTTGCTGTGGTCTCTGTGCCAGGACTCTAATTGGGTAATGCTTGTTGTGAGATCTCCAAATTCATAGTGGAAGTGAGTGCACTTCTTTAGAGTTCAACCTAAACGGAAGGTACCACTGAGAAATGCATGTGACAACTGCCAAAGTGCCACCAAGTGTTCCACAACCAACTTATCAAATCCTTTGCCATCCTCAGTCAATTCAGGAATGAAACTGGAGCATATTCCTTCTCCTTTTCTTTTCTTTCAATGAAAGATTCTGAGATGAACCCCCAGTGTTAATGTATATCTGGTCCATCACTGGAATGCTAAAGAGATGTTTTTTCTGCTAGTAACTTGAATTCTTTGAGATGTGCAATCACTGCACATGCATCACTTTCAAATTGCACTCCATCTATCTCAAAGCCTTTCCAAGACTATCGACCTCTGGAATTCTGCTGATGAGAGGAACAGAGGGGNGATGAGAGGAACAGAGGGGTGTTTTAGTTCATTCTGTCATATTTTAATGAGCTGACTGTAAGTAGTTAAAACAACAGAACAACTCTGGTGTTCAGTGGTGCACACAGTGAGTGCACATGTAAACTTGACATCTCATGAGGTTAATAAATGTGCATAGGTTACTCAATAGTATGGAAACCTTTTATCATCTCTGCTTATATCTTTTGATAGGGAAGACCCAGCACAAGCCATCTGACTATTTCTCCTTCGCTGTTTTTGTATTTCTGATCTAGATTACCTATATGTAATCAAGCTCTAGAAATACAAGAGGGTTTTTGAGGTATTGCTGGAAGGTATCACTGGGAAGTCAAAGTATAAGGTGTTGCCAGTTTGAAAGATGGAGGGATAAAAATCCCCCAACTTTTAGAGGAAAAATTGTCTGATGTTTTATATGAAGCTTTCTGTCAAGGTATGTATGCATTTTTTATTTATTATTCCTCTGAAAAGTAGATACTATAAAGACTATCTTGAGCCTCCCTTGGCAACATACTAGATTTCCAGTGTTACTAAAGCATTCCAATGAATGATAGTAATATGGACACAGAAGTTTATCTTTCAGATTTGAAATTATCTGCTATATAGTGCTTGCTTTTATGCAAAAAATGGCACATTGGGCTTATTTAGTATTATATTTCTCTGATTTTATTTTTCGGGGGAAAAAAAGTACTTAGATTACGTTGCAAGTACTGCTACAGAAGTCAAAAATGATAATCAGTTTTCAGAATCTGATGAGGCTCTTTCATTTTCTAATATTAGTGCTGGCTTGTGAATCTAAACAGCATTAGCAGTTTCTTTGAACCTCCAGTCTCCAAACCTAATTCAATATGCATAAATACCGATTAAATAGCTTGGTTTATATTGTAAAAAAACTGAATTGGCTTAATGTGATGAGTCTTCTGGCTTACACTACTTTTTTGTAAACTATTGGTGATCAAGTAAAATGTCACAATCAGTGACGTTTATGTACACATTGTATTTTTTCCAATTGTGTAGTTTATGGGGAAAAGGCAGATTTTATCTCTTTATATGGTAAATATATAATGGAAATGGAATGGAGAATGAATAATTTTCAATTCGTTCACAGCCTTTTTATACAAGTAATTGAGGTTGGTCAAATATCTGTTTTTCAGTAGATTCACAGTTAAGATGATATTGCTGCTTAGTCTTTGTTTAGGTTTTACTAGTTGATGCTTACCATGTGACTAAGACAAGTCTACATAATTAAAGATGTACACCTGCCATTAATTCAAGTGGTCATATTTTGTGAAGTCAGACAATTAAGTGTTTATTATGTTAATTTTTTCAGAAGATTAAATATGAAAGGAAACAGTACAGTCTTTTCAGTGAAATATTTTTATATAAATTTAGGCTTCAAGGAAATTTATTGACTGTTTTCTATATTTTATCACAGTAATCTGGACAGTGTTAACTTGTTTGATATCAAAGACCACATCTTTTCCTCATGTGATACCTCTAACTAAACTAGCTTAGACTATCTTATGTTATAGGTTTTTGTTTTCATTATGCTTAGTACAAATAAATAGTTTCAAAATGGATTTATAATTAAACACTAAAGGGATGAAAATTAGTTTTATTCATATCTTGTAACAATTATATTTGATTTTTCATGCGGTTCTCTGTGCAGACTAGATTCTTCAAGTTGGTTTGATATACTAATGTGATTTTTCCAATTGAATGACGTGTGTAGGATAAGGAAGACTGGAAGATACATTTCCAACTCATAGGAGCAACACCTGACATGCATTAAGCCATCTACAAGCTCTGTTAATACTGACTGATTACTACAGAACTCGAACTCATTGTAAGGGTTGGTAGCCAGTCTCTTAGGAGGAGCAGCTTCCATTCAGGGTGTTAAAATGGTAACTCTGCCTTCTGAGCTCCAACCCTAGACAAGGAAAACTTACTTCTACCTCTCTTTCATAAGCTTTATTTCTTTCTGATAAATCTTTTTCAGGGGCAGTTTCACATAGAAGCCCCATTTCTATATTTGATGTGGAAAAGTCTTCAGGATTTTGCTAGTCCCTGTAGTCCTTTCCCTTGTAGGTTTTTAATTGAGATTCTTTGTGGTTTAGGATCTGCTACCAAGAATAAGCCATTTCTGAAACTATTTTCCAACATTTCTGATTCCTTCAGTTTTATGTATCAATCAGCAGTGGAGCTGAATTTTAAGTCCCAGGTATTGCTATTACTCACATTATTCCTGGAAAATATATATATTTTTTTAAAGTATGTATTATTATATATGTGGAAAATTACTTAATTAATTAATGTCAGCAATTATTACACAACATACCCAAACTGTGGAAAAGAACAGTTAGTCATTTAGCTGTCCCTAGATTTCCTCAGGCAATGAGCCGGAAAAAATTTTGTAGTTTATCATAATGTTTTAGATCAGTTGAGTAAAACTAGAGATTATTTATTAATCTGTAGTTCAGTAGGTAACATAAACATTCATAAATATTGAAAGTAAGTTTAAAAATCTATGGGAATTTCTGGGGGAATTCTTTATAATTAAGAAAGCATTTTAATTTTATTTCATTTCATTTTATTTTATGGTATCTCTAGTTTTAATTTTCATGAATCATACTAGAAAATAACTCCAGTGTTTCTGGCTCTATATATAACAACAATCTGGGTTTTTCCTTAGAGTACTTTGAATGGGAGTTTTTAATATTACAAGCATTGGCCTCTGTTGCTTAAGCCGCTGGATCTCACCCTTTTCTATAAACCGAAAGGCAGAGGAGATGTGAGAAACTCAGTTCTGAGTTTATATATAAAGGTATTATTTAGTATGTAGCAGAAATATACCAAGTGAATATTGCTGGTCCCTACTTATGAACATGTGCAAAAAGCTAAGGATTAGGCCTAAGTAATATTTAGTATAGATGGCTCTATTAATGAAATGGTGAGGAATCTAGCCAGGCAATATGTAATGTGTGAGAAATTAAAAAGCCAAAATCAGACAAAAGTGAATATAGATATGTGTGTGGATATAAGAACTATTATTTCATTGCTAATGTATTCAGTCATGGATAGAGCTTCATTTTCTAATGCAACCAATGATTTTGCATGTTTCATCAAAGTATACAGAAACATAGTCTCATTTTCAAATGTTGGATGTTTAGCACTTCTATAAATTGGAACCTTTTAAGTTATCTCACAAATATATATCAATTATCAATACATACCAAGAGTAAAATATATATGAAATATATGTCAAGATAGATACCACAAATATATAGCAAGTATCTTGATATATTAATTCTTGGGAGGTGTTAGCCTATTCACATAGGTTCTTTTTGCAGCTAATTAAAAAAAAAAAAGGGGCACACGGAGGTTGTGAATCAACTGATAGATTTTTAGATACCTATTTTAGGATACAATGAATTGGCTCTAAAAGTGTTTATTTCCTTCTGTTGACTGTATGTCATTTGGGACATTACCTGAAGTAGGTAATTTAAATTTGGCCAGGTGAATGATACCCACAGCGTTTCCAGTGCACTACAGTAATGTAGATAGCAGATCAGTGTGGTCTGCAGACTGTGTTTTGGATAACTAATAGTGATCCAAATAGTTTATAAAACTCAAACTAAGTTTTAATAATTTGCCTATTTTATTATCTGAGCTGATGGACAGAGGTTACCTAAAAAGGAGCAAATAAGTAAGATTTTGTCTGCAAATATTCCTAGTATTTTGTTCTGTGTCAGAGCATGTCTCCCATTCTGTTGCATTTTGGGGAAGATCTGCTGAGTCATTGTCCTGGTTTTGGCTGGGGTAGAGTTTTCTTTCTAGTAGCTGGTAGTGTTGTGTTTTGGATTTAATGTGAGAATAAAGTTGATAACACCCTGATGTTTTCAGTTGTTGGTAAGTAGTGTTTGTACCAAGTCAAGGATTTTCCAGCTTCTCACGCCCAGCCAGCAAGAAGGGAGGGGCACAAGAGGTTGGGAGGGGACACAACCAGGACAGTGGGTGCTGGTCTCTTCTGTCGTGTGGCTTGTGAAAGGACGAGAGGAAATGGCCTCAAGTTGTGGCAGGGGACGTTTAGATTGGATATTAGGAAAAATGTCTTTACTGAAAGGTTTGTCAGGCATTGGAACAGGCTGCCCAGGGAAGTGGTTGAGTCACCATCCCTGGAGGTATTCAAAAAGCATGTAGACAAGGCACTTCATGACATGGTTTAGTGGACATGGTTGATGGTTGGACTTGATGATCTTAAAGGTCTTTTCCAACCTAAATGATTCTATGATTCTATGACAGCTGACCCAAACTGGTCAATGGGGTATTCCATACCATGTGACATCATGCCCAGTATAAAGACTGGGGGGAGTTGGCCCTGGGGGGCATGGGTCGCTGCTCAGGAACTAACTGGGCATTTGTTGGCAAGTGGCAAGCAATTGTATTGAGCAACACTTGTTTTGTATATTCCAATCATTTTATTATTATTATTCTCATTTTATTATTGTTATTATCATTATTATTTTCTTCCTTTCTGTTCTATTAAACTGTTCTTATCTCAACCCATGATTTTTATTTTTTTTTTTCCCTGGTTCTCTCCCCCGTCCCACTGGGTGGGGGGGGAAGCGAGTGAGCAGCTGCATGGTGCTTAGTTGCTGGCTGGGGTTAAACCATGACAGTCATATAGTACTCAGGTCCTAGAGCTGGTTTCACTGATTTTGCTAGCAACAGGCAACAGTGATCTGTTCACCTCCTCTTGTCTGAGGGACATGCTTAGAAAGAGCTGTTGTATGGGAATACATGGCATGGGTCTAAGGGCTAATCACAGAGCAATAAAATGTCTGGCCACTGACCCCATAAAATAAAGGCTCATAAGACAAGTAAGTAAAAATATAAATTCTATTACTGCAAGAAATACTTACAATTTCCTGCAGCAAAGAAAGGTTTAGCACTTACAGAATCATATGACATATTTATTGCTATTTCCATTTCATAAAGGAACAATTCATTACTCTACAGAACTTTCTGCCTCACCAGTATTTTCTTCTCAACAGTTATATAAGAGGTATGCTAGGATTGACTGATATTAATGAAGAATTTTGTGAAATCCCTTTTTTGTACTTTTTCTCTTTTATGAACTAAAACATTCAGAGTGAAAAAATAAAATGGTACGTTTTTCCTAAAGTTGTAAAGGGGTGTCGCATCACATGTGACCAAAATAACCATATATGTAGAGATAATTACTGTGAATTTTGTTTAAAATTTCAGCCTGAAGGTGATAATGGCTCTGTAGTATGTTAAGATATTCATGTAAAAGAGAGAACACCTGTGTTCCAGTTCCTGTTCAGTATATGTTTAATTATTTATGCAAAGCAAACAGCCTCAGGAGAGAGATTGAGAGCACTCCATTGCAAATTATCCTGTAGCTTTGAGGTAGAGATGCTGTCTTTAAAAATGAGTGGTCCAAATTCAAATCCCTTTGTGTTGACACTCAAAATCTTGTTATGGGCAAAAGGGAGCATATCACATAAATGGCACTAAGAATTTATTATTAGTCCCGTTAAATTTTAACTGCTTAATAGTCCTAAATAATAAAACCCCCCCCCTCAAATTGTTATATGAAAAACCTTTCCTGGTGTTTATCACTTTCTGATAGCTTACCCTCTGGGTCCTAAGGCTGACAACTTCAGTACTCAGGAGGGAGAGGTGAGGGTGTTTATGACAAGTCATCAGCATCTTGAGGTCTTTGCCAGGAGAAGTTCAATGCCCGCAGAGTGGGAGTTCATCCTCCTATTTCAAAAGGACCATGAACATGATGCTTTCTTCCTACTCAGTCTTGAGTAAACATTGATTTATTTTTGTTTTCTTATCCCTACCTACTATGCCACTGGGAGGAAGGGGTGCCATTTGTCCCCCAGGGACTGCCTGGGGCTGTCAGCCCTTTCCCTGGCGGCACTCACAGAGCTGGAGCTCAGACAGGCTGGGCAATGGGCACTTGGCCACGGGGTGCCTGGATACCCAGATCAGCCCCGCTCAGGCCAAGGGCAGCCCAGCCACCCCTGGGACCTGCCACAGCCTGACGCCTGCCCCGAGCAGTGATGAATATATTTCTGGGCCACACAGGTGGAAGAGACTGAATCTAAAAATCGTACATTCTGTGAGAGTGCATTCACTGACCTTAAATAAGTCCTGAAAAATAGGGAGCTTGCAGAGCCAGACTCAAAACAGTAGCACATCCCACTTAACACATGCCAAGAGACATTTCTGATATTTCATAGGAAGTCTGGCAGTATTGTAATTTAATGATAAATACTTATTGAATGGATTGGCACAATAGTTATTTTGGGGGTTTCTTTGCCACCGTCATGTATTTACATTTTAAGTGACTAAGCAAACTGATCAAATGTAATTAAACTGCATGAAACTGCATGCGTCAAAAATGAGGGTCATGCAATCATTTTTTTCTGTCTTTTCCCTTAATAAGTATGGAATTCGGTGGCCAATTTCAGCCAGACCTGACACAATCATGAAGGCCTTAAAGATACAGTGATGCTCCTTGGTTTCTTGGAAATCTGCAGCAGGATATTTGCCTTTCTAAGCTTTTAGTTAAGGGATATGAGAAAGCGCTGGGATTATATGTTAGAGGTTTAGGTGCTGGTAGTGAAAATTACTTTTGTGTGAAAGGTCATATAGGACAAAATGGAGGAAGATGGAAGGGATGTTTGGGAAGTGTCTTCAGAACAGGTGTGCTATTGATGGAGCAACTTAATCTAATGAATTATAACACCTTTTCATAATGTAATTTGCAGTGCCTGTAAAAACATTTCTTGTGTATGTGTGTGTATATTAATTCCTGCTTGCTATTTAAGTTTACTTTTTTTCTTCAGGGGATAATTCTATATTCACGTGCAAGTATACTGTACAGTATTGGGAGGTGATGGGTGAACTAATTTGCTTTCTGTGAAGAATGAACGAATGCCTTATGATTTGTCACAAACATGACCTTTTAGTTCCTTTATCTTTCCCGTCAATGAGTCCTTTATGTCCACAATTTTGGATGCTACAGAAAGTCCTATGAAATTCTCATATATTTTTTCATCTGAGTTTTTCTTAGTGAACTCTTTATTCTAGAGAAAAAGTAATTCAGCAGAATCATAGGAAGAAGTGGAACTGACTGTGAAAGGTAATATCATTTAGATTAAGTTCTTTAAGGCTTGAATCAAAGACATCGCTTTATTTTCCTGTGGTGGCAACTTGTAACATGTGACCTGAAACAAGTTTCATAATTGGTTTAATTCAGCATCAGTTGTCAGCGCCACTGGTATCAGTGGTCCTGCTTTGTGGTGCCCCTTTTCTTTTACTGAAAGAAGGTAGGGTAGACTGTTTTGGAAAAGAGAAGGGACAATATTATTGAGAGGTTTGTTTGGAAATATTTACATGAGTGATTGGTGCTAGAGGAAACAGTTTGAAATCGGTGCTAGAACAGAAAGGAATATAGATATATCTATATAGAGATAGAAAAAAAAACTTATATAGTCCAGGTTATGTTCTGTATGTGTGATCATCATCACGTGATTTGTTGATCTGATTTGTTTATTTGGTTTTTCATAAGGTGTTTCTCTTAGGAAATAAAACCTGATGAGTCAATGGTTGTTTTGCATTGTAAATAATAGAATTTCATATTTCCAAGTGGATTTTCTATTTAGAATATTGTAATTGATTATTTTTGCTAGTAACATGGAGAAAATTCTGAGAAACTAACACTATTGGGGGTGGGAGTAAGAAGAGAGATTTATCCTTGAGAACTATAAATGAAAAAAGTCTAGAACTGGAGATTTTTTTTTAAGTGTTACATCACAGTACATGAGAAAGGATATTAATATTGGTACACAAAACTATTCAGTGATCAGCACAGCATTATTTGATACAGATAGTGTTTGGGGATTATGTAGTGGAAGTAGAAATACAATCCTAATTTATATTCCTTTCATTAAGTAATCAATTATATTGAAGTGTGTTTCTTGGTGGTTGTAACAAATACAAATTCTGTTTATTCTTTGTGTATGCCAAAGTAACATATCATAGGAAAAAAATTCCCAGTTACATATGAAATTTCATCTTTAAAAATATAGTTCTCAAGCATATCTGGGAATTGCAATTCAACCTCCTTCTGACATCCCGACTGACATACCATCAGACAGAAAGCCCTAATGAATTGTAATGATCTAGCTGAGCATTGTGCTTCAGTTACAGAAAAGGCTGGTTGTAGAATTCTATAAAATCAGGAGATAATAGAGGAAGGGAACAAAAAATTACTATATACATTGTTATACTCGGAATAGGAGAAGGAAGAAAAGCTCAGTGAAAGAATCTGGCATCAACTGAAGACCAGGAATTATTTTTTGGAAAACTATAATTAAATAATGCAATTATTTGTTAACAGTTGTTGAGAAAGCCAGAAGTTTTAAGGGCTTAGATGGTACTGAAGATGCTGTAACAGGATGCATCTTGCAGGGGATGTTAAAATTTAATGCTTCAAACAGACGTTTGAATGCCAAATTGCCAGCACTTGGAGTGGAAAAAAAAAAAGATACAAACTTGTGCTGATTCCTTGGATTATCTTTTTTCACTGCTCTAAGAACTGCAGTACTGGCTAATTAGACCTCTGACCTGATCTGTTTTATGGGTTTTAAGTCTGAAATTCAGAGTTTATTTGTGCTTACGTACCGAAAATACTTATAAACTTTAAACGAACTATAACTTGACCAGTGAAAGATTTAATCAGAGGAATTACAGCAGTCTTAATAAATATGTATTTAATGTCATGAAAAGTTTTATTTTTTTAAAACTCATGATTGTCTGGTACTTACGATTGTTTGCTTATTAATTTGTCTGGCTAATTTCATATTAATTGCAACCCTGTTGGTTCTCAATTAGAAAGCTTTTAAAGCAATCCTTTGAGAGAAAATTACTTTCCTAAATCAAGATAATTAAAGATGGGAACTTGCTAGTACCCATACAATAGCATTCAAAGATCAAACAGCTTGAGGGTTAAAAGAAAGAGCTTGAAAATCCAGTCTGATTTCTTATAATCTCTGGCAGTGTCACTTATTTATAAGCATTTTCTTGAACTTTTAATTTTTTGAAACAGAAAGAATATTTATGCCAGAGACTGTTTTTATAATCCAGACAGGGCTCATGATGCTGTTCTGACATTTTTCCACAAGTTAAAGAGAATACTTTAACTGTATTAACAGCAATAATTTAAGGTTTTTATAATACCTTAATAGGCTGTCATTCCTATGAAGAACTAGGTTCTTAAGTGTTTTTTCTTGGTCAATAATACTTCCAATACCTGGTGATAATAATGTCTGTTCTTTGCCTATTTTTAATATTTAAGTTTTGAAGTTTGAGGTCATTTTCACAAAAGTATCATAAAACTTTGCAATCATTTATCTCTTTTCAAGTAAATTGATTCAGTGAAGATATTTGAAACAAAAAAAGTTTAATGATATGAAAAATAATTTTTAAAATCCTAATTTATATTTTTAGACCTATGTAGTTCTCATTATTGCAATTCTGATTATTAAATTATAGGGTGACTCTACATTAGCACTGGATCACCAGTCTGCTTTAGAAGTATATTTCCCAGATATCCATTCCTGCCATGTTTTGACTCTTGTTACAGAACGATCCCAAAGCAAGCAGGGTTCTTTTCTGTTGAAACTGAACTGAAACATATATTCCGGAAATGCACCTAAGGATCTCTTACCAGCTGAAGGCCTTTCAGTTCACAGGACCAACCAAGTGCTAGTCCAGAATAAAATTTCTGAAACAGAGTGAGCTTCAGGAGGTCAGTCCCAAAGGTTTTCTATTGTGCTGCGCTGCTAGCTAATGCAGACACAGGCAAGGGGCCTGCCTCTGCCAATGTTCTCCAGTTCATATGTGAAGGCTGCACATTTTCATTTATAGATAACCCTCTTTTTAAAGAGACTAAGCACTCAAGGAGGCCCAGTGGAAACTTTGCATTTGAGTGTAGAAATTATACACTTTTGGCAATATCT
>VYZV01045952.1:14054-29296 GCA_013401275.1 Pandion haliaetus
AAAAGAGATGCACAGTAAAACAAGCAGAAATTAAAAATCCTAAACTAAGATACACCTTCAACTTTACTTAAATCTGAGAGCTCAGGACAGTCTTTATTTTACATAAAATTAAGTATTTGTAGTGGAAAGATACAACGAGTCATTCTTTAATGCACCTTAAAAATAACTCCTGATAAGAACCTGTAGGAAAGCAGAAGGTGGGTGGACTAGGGAAGTATCATCTGGCACCCCATACAGAGAAATGTTTTTTCAAGAAAAGTATTAGTCACGAGATGAGTGTGTGTGTGCTTCTGAGGATGCGGAATGTCTGTTTGGAACTCTCAAACACTCAGAACTCTTCTGAAGTTCACTGGAGGCAAAGGGTGGTCAACGCCCCCCTAAATTAGTGTGACTGAAGCAGAATTAAAGGTCAAAAGCTTGAAATAGATGCTCAAACTTGCATGCTATTTTCATTAATTTAGGTGGATGAAAGTAGATAGGTACCAAAACACGTGGAGAGACAGGGCACTTATTTGAATCATAGTCATGATTTAGATTTGAAAGATTTTGACAAAGGGCCTTAATTATTTCCACAGAGAGCACCATGCGAAAGAGATGAGCTATAGTCAGCTGTTAGTATTTCTTGCACTGTGCTACCATTTCGTACAAATGTCTCTTTTGAAGGTAGAAAATCCATTAATCATGTAATGGAAACACAGCTGTGCAGTCACTAAAAAGATGGGATGCTGGCAAGTGCTTTAGACTATCATAGTGCCTTATTATTTGCATGTATTTACTTTGTTCTTGCAGCTTGTTGTGTGAGAATTTTAGTTTTAGCTACATACTTCTAAAAAGTTTTGACCAAGGCTTTTGTGCAGTTTTTTAGCTGAGATGGAATTTTGCAGATTATATCCCTAGAAAGAGAATTGCGAGGGATCAGCAGTCATGCAAGAATCATATAAGTTAGAAAGGAGAGATACATATAAAACATATTTCAGATAGCAAGAATGGATCTTTGTCAATAGCAGTTTGGTAATGTCAGATATCACACAGCAGCTCAGATTCCTTATGGCCTCCCATTGCCCCAGGATTCCATGGGCAGGGCAAAACCATTGCTGTTTGCAGGGGAAGCAGAGGCCTCAAAACATCGGTAAAGCTGCTAGCTCCCAAACCACACAGACTGCTCTCAGTGAGGTCGGTGCACATTTGCGACAAAACGCCTGATGCTCTACAAAGATCACAATGTAACCTATCTAACCATGCAAGAAATAGCTGGATTGCTTTACCAAACACAACGTGTCCCCACAGTAAGAGCAATTATGAACACATTGACACATACGCAAGTGTAAGGCAACACAGGGTTATAACGAAGGAACCTATTAATAATACCCTCAACATTAAAAACTATGTAAACCTATGTGCTTAATAATTTTACTGCATTCCAATTTAGCAATGTAATGTACTATGTATGGAAATACAAAACAGATGATGTTTTCCAGAGCTTCATTCCATAATTGGAGAATTTATTAATAAATCCTGTACTAAAATCACCTAATGCAATAATGTGAAGTGTCAGTGTTTCAGACAAAGAAAAAGTTAGAGAAAATTATTACCCTTAGGACATAAGTATATTCTAAGAAAGAATCTGAGTGTTTTTACTTATATTATCATTATATTTGGAAAGTCAAGGGGCTTTGGTTTATGATATGAAACTCCATTAAATTAGATTACCTGTATGAAAAATGAAGAAAGGCTTAAATGAAGATTCCTACTTTTATTTTTTATCTCTGTCGCAAATTCTCAGATGAGAGAATTGTGACTGACTACAGGTTTAAGGGAATGTTGTAATTATCAACTTTTACAAAATGTGAAATTGAATAAGATATAATTTAAACTAAAGGTAATCATATATATTCTAAGTACGTGTAAGTATTAAACTGCACCCTGCTGTTTCAGTGCTACATGTTGATGATGCAAGAATATGTTCATAGCCCAGGATTAGATTGATTTTAGTTTGCTTTTTATCCCTATGCATTTCACAGTTGCAGCGATGAGGAAGGTGGTGGCAATAATTAGGAGGGGACTTGATCTGACAGCCTACATACTTAGGTGAAATTCTCTTCATAAAATAGATGTGCTTTATAGAGGTGGGGTACAAGGCTGGATATTTGCATGGACGTAGACTTAAAAAGTAGGGATAAGTGCTAGCTACCCACAGTAAGCAGAAACGATTCAGAGGTCACTCTTCAAACCTCTTGTGGGAAGACTGGGAGAGACACGATAACATGATGTGCATAGTTACATAAACCAGCTTTTTGATTCTGCAGTAGCTTATATAGCCCCATACAGTTTGACTCCACTGCACAGATGAAGACGTACGAGAATCTAATTTGTGATTCAGGGCACCTTTCAAAGAAACTACAGCATGTGTCTCAGTTTGGAATTTCATTACATATTTCTCCATCTGCCAATGAGATTTTGGCCCATAGGTTTTAATTCCAATTGGTATATGTTAGCTAACTGCTGGCATCTGCTACTGTGCTGTAAAGAGTAAACTATAACCTTAACAGTCAAAGAACTTTATTAATATTTAAAGAAAATGTTTAATGTTTGAACAGATTGTAAAAACTTTAATGAAGCATTAGGAAAGTAGTTTACATATGGCATTATACTCCTTAGCCTAGCAGCATCAAAAATGACAGCATTTTTCAACAAGATGAGTGTCTCTGTAGAAATACTGCTTTCACTACAATTTTTTTAGGGTATGAATTATATTTAAGCATGTGTATTTTCCAGTTCCCGTGCTTAAGCAAATTGAAGGAAAGATGTTTTTCTTTGTTTTTAAGAGAAGTTCTCTTTTGCATAGGTCCAAACTACTATTTTTATTTACGGGGCTGTGTGTGTGTGTAAGATACTAGAATATCGTATTCCTTACAAAATGCTGATGACAAAGGGACACATGCTTAATGAGAACTAATGAAGCCAGAGTAAATCTGCACATTCTCAGTTAAGGAATCACTAAAGTAGGTATGCAAAAAGAGAGGAAAAATGGAGATTAAAGAATGGAGTATAGAACTGAATATTCTAACATGATTTCTGTATGTGGACACCCAATATTTTCAGTATTATGGGTATGATAGCAGCTAATTTATCATATAAATTATGCAGCTAATTACTGATATACCATAATTAAAAAGTCTGCTGTTATCAGTTTACTTGTAGCAATGCTTCCTAGATGTTTACTATTCATCCTGTAGCTCACAGCTAAAAAAAGAAGAAACAGTTACAGCATTTCAACATAAATGTAAGGGGAGCTGCACGTAAAGAGAGTGCAGATTAACATTCTTTTAGCGTGGTTAAGTAATAAGGAACATCAGTCAGATAATGAGGGATTTTGTTAAGAAATTCAGATTGAAAGACATGGTAGTATAATTCCTTTTGCAGAAATCAAGATTTTCTTGTGTTGTTATGATTCTTCTTGTTAAACCCATAGAGTAAGCAGCTTTAGCTTTCTTTATAGATTATACTATTCTACAGGGTTCCATAAGATCTTATGGTACATCTGGTCAAACAATGCATCTGGCACATTTCCAATCTTCAGCTTTTTCTGCTAAACACAGAAAATAGCTGTGTAGAGAACTGGAATTTGTTGTACGCTTCCTGTCAACTGCAATCCATTTTAAAGGTAATAATTATTACGAGCACTACACATGTGGTGCATATTCAATTAGAGATAAGAAGGCAATTTTTAAACGAGGGCAGCCTGTTTGTAACAGACCCAGTGGCTCTGTAGAGATGCATTGAGTTAGCAAGCTATGACGGTCCAGCTCAGAAATACATGCCTTAGCCAGCATGCCTGTGACGCAGCTAGAGCTCGGGAGGGAGAACTGGAAGTTATAAGGGAAAGCACAGGACGAGCATGAGGAGTTGCATCTCTTCAGGGTACTTAGGCTAGAGCTTTAATGATAGCTAATATCTGGAGACATGTTAGCTTTTGGACTTTTAGAAGGGTCTAAGACTGTGACTTCTGTTGTTTTCAATATAAGTTAGATGTCTCAAAGTTTGCAGAAATTTCTACCTACAATTTCAGGTATCTACTCCTAAAAGCTATATGCTAAATGCAGCATAAGCCATTCTTCTCTTTTTAACTTGTGCTTACAACCTTTTTATGTGTACTATTCCAATACAAATAAATCTCCCCAAATGCTATGTTTTCTTATTTTTGTTATCAGAAGTAGCTGCTTCTTCAGACCTTTCTACTGACCATTGTAAGTTGGTCACTTGGACTCTTTCCTGAGCAGCACTGCCTGAAGCCCAGGTCTTTATCGCTTTTGAGTCTGAATTTGCAGGAATTCAAGGATCTTGGAAATTAGGGTTTTTTTGTTCAGCTGCAGAAAGGGAACCATGAGATAGGAGACAGTGCCAATCAGAGCTAACTTTTATGCTCAGTCTCCGCTTAAATGGAAGAAAATACTTCATGCATGCAACCCGTTTAATGTTAATCACGAATTTGGACTTTATTGGATCCTTCAGGCAAGGACCTCCTGTATACTTTTTGAAGAATGCCAGACCTGAGTGCCATGTATTAATTAAAAAGGATTTCCAGTTTATCCTCAGACAGAGTATTAGCCATCAAATACATTATCTTACATCAAACAGCCAATGGTGCTATATACCTCAGAAGATAATGAAAAAAACATCCTAGTATGAAATTTTCCTGCAGGCACTGTGATTGTGGTGCATTGGAAGAACAGATTCCTCCTGCACAGCACATATGCAAAGATGATTAGAATCTGGTACTGGCGGTAATCTTGTTTGAAAGATAACTGCTTTTTCTCTCAGTTTTTCTCTCTGCCAGTCATTTATGTGGAAGCATCTGACCTCTTGCAGTAGCTTAAAGGTCATTTTTTCTTAAGTTGAGGCCCTGAACAAATGACAACAGCTGCCAATTAGGCTGCTCATTTCAAAAGGATGAGTTACCATTTGTGGTGGTTGCTGCTTTGCTAATTATCGAGGACATTTTGCTGTAAGTAGGGTTTTCCTCAGTCTAGAAATACTCTCAAATTTTTTAAAAGTCAAGAGATTGAATTGTAAGAGCCGTTACATCCTGACATTTGTGTGGCCTTTTCTTCCTAAAAGTGTAAACTAATTATCTATAAACAATCTAATGTCTGATAACAGAAAATAGTAGGTATTAACCAGAGATAAATTAATATAGTCTGTGTGCTTTAGAAGTAAGCACAGATCTAATAGTTTGGTACCTCAAACACATACAAATAGCAGGATCAAAGCCACAGGGCACACACATGTCCTGTGTGACTGTGGAGGGTTTAAGATAAGGGCATTAAACTCACTTTATTTTGTGCTGTTGCTCCCTATGATTTTAGAGGGCTGCTTCTCCCAAATACAATATGGGTGCTAGGTATCTGGAGCGGGACCCCTCGCAAACAGCAGATTGATGCAGTTTTGGCAGTAGTAGTACAAAGCCATCTCTACTCAGCCACTCCCCTTCTCTCACAGAAAGATAAAAACAGTAGCTGCAGTTCCCGGCATGTGCTTTTAACAACAAACTCAGGTGAAATCATTCTGCTACTGGAGCAGAATTTGCAGTGCGTTATTTTCTTACGAAAAGATAGCTGATGGCAGAATCCTATGAGGTGTAGTGATTGTCTCATGTATCTAGAGAAAGGAGATTTGTTGTTTCAATTCTGACTGTAGGTCTGCTTGTAACTTGTTTATGAGAGATTTAGGCCAGCAGAAAAGCAGCAGAATGACTAGATCACAGTGATGGTGCTTCAGTTGAGTATAGTGAGACAAAAACTGACTTCAGCCACCTCTTTGCCTTTACTCCTGCAAAGCTCTTTTTACTAAGCATTATCTGATGCTGTTCAGGAACCACTCCTTTGATTCACTGTTTTGGTTCCCCCCGCCACTTTCAGTAGATTTGGACATCTCCATTGCCATACTTTTTAAATTACACTCTCCTGTTCCGATTTGCTTCAGAAGTGACTCTATAATTATGGAAGGAACAGCATCAAGTCTGAAGTCCATATTGAGGCTATTTGATGACATATCAGGGTCAAGAGACTATAATGATTTGATTTACAGTTTTTCAGGAATTAAATAAATGTTTCATGACTCTTGTCAGCCTGTTTCAATTAATGTGATTAGTTAGCATTAAATTAATATGCTTATAAACATGACCCTTTTACACCAAACTGTCTTTGGAATACAGCTCCATTTATGATCCAGCAATCAGCTGATTGATTCCTAGCCCATTTCTTTGTTGGAAAATGTATAGCTATATCATAAATGAGCTGAGAAAGTTTTGAAAACTTAATGTATTTTCAAGGGATTTCCAGGAAATATTAGCTGCTCCTCTGCAAAATGTTGGCTTTTAATAATCAGAGATAATTATGTCTGCTTTATAGCATGGAGATTAATATTTGAAACAATCAGTACTATGTCCATCAGTGAGCAAAGACCAGCCTGAACTTTCAGTCCTTCAGTGTAAGTTAATTAGCTCAAGCAGTCCTAGTAAGACTACATGCTTTGGTAAAGTTACTCAGAAGTTATGCAGTACTGAGTTCTCTTGTTTTACATTCATCCTCTCCTCAAGCTAATGTAAAACCTTGGAGGCAAAGGGCCGCTGAAATCTTAATGCGGCATCTTGTGCATACTGCATGCCCAGTGCAGCTGAACTATTAGGCCAGAAGCTTTTGTCTGTAAGGCAGGTGTTCCCTAATGGGTTTGTTATCAGGATCAGCAAAACATTGAGTAACTGTTTAACTAGTTAAGTGGTTAGAAAGGCTATTACACCTAATTTGAGAAGCAACCTTTACAAGCTTGTTAGATGCAACTATTTCAGAGATGACTATGTAAACAAGGGTTAGACTGGTGGAAGGGAGACAGGCAGGGCAGTGTGCAGCATACCCACTTGCTAGCTGGACATGCTTTCCTGTGCCTTCTGGTAATTCCCTGGCTCTACTTCCATAGGAGATGTATTTCAGAATTCCCCTTCCAGAATTTATAACTTGCTGGCAGTGTTTTGTCTGAAAGCAGAATTCTCCATACTGTTCCACGCTTAACCAAAGAGAGGTATTGCCCTGTTCCCTGGTCTCTTTGTTGTGGCTTTCCCTGGAGTTAAAGGAACATAACGAGAAAATGATATTACTCAAGTATGAGGGATAACATTTACAGCTGTTAGAAAAAGTGGGAAGCCTCTCTTAACACTCCACCACTAGGAAACTGCTGGTCTTAGCTTGGCATTTGACTGGAACTGATAGAGGGCAGAGAGAAAAAAATAGCTAGGAATGTCTTCTCTTCCTGTAGAAAACACAGGATTGTCCATGCATTCCTTTCTAGAGCTGACCTGTACGCATTTACAGTCTGCCCACTTTGAACAAACCAGTAATTTCTATTTATGTAGCAACACCCTGCCCAGCCACTGACTTACTGGCAACTGTTGTTTGCCTGCAGCATAATGTGAGGTTATACTGCCAGCTGTAAATAATTCTAGAGAAAGCTGCACAGAATCAAAAAGCTTTTGATTAGGTCCTAGCAGTTTTGTCTTCCCCTTCACTAAAGATATATTGGATAAATTAACATTTAAATGTACAAAACTCAGGAGCACTCTGACCTAACCTTGTTGCCACGGATGGCAGTGTCAATTTTAATGTTAAAATCACTATGACCATAGTCAGGTCAATGACGATGACTTAAAAATGCTGCTATAAAACATCATTCATGTTAAAAACATACAATAAAAACACACAGAGAAAATGTTTATAAATGGGATAATTGGATTGAATGAAAACTCTCTAAAGCCTGCCACCAAATCTTTGTTATCTTACTTTTCTTATGACAGTGTTAAAATAATCTGTTGTTTGTGACAAGATTTGTGTTACTTCATACTTTCAGATTCTGTAAGTTTCAGGTGGCTGAAATCTAATATTTCTCTTTCATGGAATGTTAAACAGCGATTGACTGGATAATAAAGGATACATGAGGGCTAATAATTACATGGCATCTTTTAAAAGGCATTCTTAATAAAGGCTCTTAAATTCTCATTTAAGAACTGTAGATAAGTTTTCATTTTATATCAGTATCTGAAGAAAATAATCTTTTTTTTCTTTATCTATTTTTTTAGAGCAAATGGTGAGGTATTATGAGAAACACAGAACTCGGCATCATATCCAAAAATACCACCTCCATCACTGTGTAATAAATTTTACCATCAAGCTATGAAATTTTAACAGCTACTAAAAAATGTAAAGAAAATTATGCAAAGCAGCAGAGAAAAAGCATTTGTTTAAAAACAGCTAACACAATTTCACAATCTGATTTACAGTTTTAAATCTAATTTCCGTGGTTTTTGTTAGCTTTAGCTTCAGCCTTAACTCACTGTTTTATCAGCGTGCATTACAGTTCACCAGTCCTTATTGAAAGATCTGTCATATTGTAACAAAAGGGAGAGACTGCTTTGGAATAATTCTATAAATGAACTGAAAAGCCCTTGATTTTGGCCAGTAAGGAGTAATAAAAATGACTTTGGGAGCAAAGCTGTCTGTCTGAGCAACAATTTTCATTTAAAATCCACTGAAGTCATATATGATTATGAGATTGCCAAGTGTGTGGCTTAGTAAATAGGCTTGAAAAGAATTCTTGGGGGGAGAGAAAAAAAGAGGCAGTGCAGGTCTTGCTGAAACAGTTGCATCTGAAAGGGTAATCTTTGGATTAGAAAATAAATTAGAAGAATTGAAATGAATTTAACAACAATTTTTGAACCATATTGTAAGGGAGGCTGAGGATTAAGAGCTTGGGGGGGGGGGAAGAGAAAAACAGAATAGAAGGGGTACATAGAACTCATAGCTCTATAGAGAAACACATAATCCCTTTTCTGTGTGTTTAAGGGTAGATTCAGTTTATTTTCACTATTTTGTTTTGCATTGTTGAATGGGAGGGAATAAAAGAGTAAACATGAAGAAAAACAGTATGTATTTAAACTAAATACTAGCTAATTCTGTAGTTGAAAAGGTTCATATGTAATTAAAAATACCATGGCCCTTCTTTTTCTCTTTCCCTCTCTGAGGCTATGCATCACCAAATCATGCAGATGAATCCCTGAAAAAGCCTTGTATTCAAATTGTAACAGTTATATGCAAGGGTAGTAATGGCTTATGCAAAATAGAAACAATTCTATAGTAGATATAAAAGTTATTCCCTTACGATACAGTTATCAGAGGAAGGTTTTCTTCTCTGCTGGAATACTTTTTGAAAGCATCAGCTTCTGCTGGTATGAAGAAATGCAATTGAGAAGACTTATCCTGTTCAACAGCTAACGCTTTATTCTGGAAGTACTGACCAGAAACTTTTTTGTGATTTAAAATCTGAGAGAGTCTGACAGTTGAACTGATACTGTAGTCAGTATTTCTTCTATCAAACTGTTTTTGATAGAAAATTGGATTTTTGATTAAATTGATATGTGCAAGAAGCGATGACATTTTCTACATAAAATTTCCAATGCCTATAACAGAGGAATTGCTGAAAAAAGGTACCAGCTTGCATCATGAAAATTATAGTCTCGGACCATACGTTTCCATTGTGTTCTAGGAGAGATTTTCTACAACCTGGGGTTGTTGGGACATACAAGTCAACTTTAGAAGGGAAGAAAACTGCACTTAAATGACTTCTCACAGGATCTAGGTAGTGGCAAGGTAGTCTAAAATTACTCCTTGTGCTGAAAAATATTTTGAACGTTGCAGTGCCATATATCTAGTACTGAGAACACCCACAAGTTTTAAAAAAGAATTACAATTGTACTAGTCACCTGTTCAAACAAAAAACAGATGACCCAATTTCTCTTGTCTCTAAATTCTAAACACCACCATGGAAAAAAAATCACTCTCTTTCTAATTATGTCAGATTTTTAATGAGGCAGAAATGAAATTATGTTATTGTTCAAGTCTGTGGGCCAGACTGCAGTTCATATAGTCCCTTTGCAAAAATCCACGTGGATGCAATCTCTCAGACCACTTACCAGAGCTTATTTACCAGAGCTCTTTGATTTCCTTAACTTTCCTTAACTTCCAGTTAAGATAACCTTAACTGGAAGCAAGGGTAAACTGGTATCTCCTTACCCTTCATCTCCCCGACTGACATTTCAGGTCTCTTGGGAAGAACAGATTCTTATATTTTTTGCTTATCCAGAGAATTGTTACTCTTCTCCTGGTGAAATCTCCAGACTTTCCCCTAATGAAGACGTAAGCCTCGTCCTTTGCATTAATGAAATCCTGTCCAGCTATATTCCAGTACCTCTGTCTATTCCTTACACCAGCTGAAGACAAAAAGACATTTCCATGCCCTACCTGTTTAGTTCTCATTTTGGAATCTGGTGACAGATTGTTGTAGGTATAATGGGCCTGTGTGACTCCACAGAAAAGGACTGCAACAATACCTGAAATTCAAAGGGAAAACAGAATTAGCTGCTTCTATTTTCTTACTTAGGTTTCTGAAAAGGCTGCAGAAAAAAGGTAATTAGATGGTTAACAGAATTTTATAACAAAAAAACTTTAAGATATGTTTTATAAGAGCATCTTTCAAACAAATGAGAATTTTTTTTTCTTTGCTAAAAATCATGAAGGTCTTGAATCTTCTACCTGGTCCATCACACATTCGTAGCATTTCCACTCTTGTGTATTTGGCCAAAAACTGTAGAAAATTTTTTTGAATTAATACATGGTAACATCTGACCATAATCTGACTGACAGGCAAGACTAGCATAATTGTAATATGATGGACTTCAGACTGTTTGAAAATTTTGGCAGAGACTGAATAGGAAAGGAAAAAAATTATTTTATTACGTTTAAATGGTTTGAGAGCTCTTGGTACTGAATGATTGCAACAGGGGAAAGTCATTTCAATCTGTGCCTGATAGCCTTACCATAAGCAGTGTGTAACAATGTGCAAGGTGGACAACACCACACAAAAAAGTGATGCTCTGGTAGGTGCAAGATGCATTGCCCAAAATGACTATGTCAATGACTGTACCCATGTGGCACTAATTATACTTCACAGCTTGTGGAAGGTCTTAAGGAGCAGAGCAGCAGGTTTGTCAGGAATAATAATAATAAAAAATTTGTGTTATAGTGATATTCATTTTTTTTTAATACTTCTTCCCTGGCGCTGGTCCTAACTCACTAGAATCATCGAGTAATGTCACCGTAATGCAGTATTATAATTAAAGTATCTGATAAGATTGTAACTGTGATTTCCTGTCAGCTCTGGTCACAGATAAAGCAGAAGAAACCCACACGGAGAGAATGGAAAACCAAAAATACGTGTCCACTAGTAACCATATGTAAATAACCATGGAGTAAGAAAGCTCTGTGCTTTTCTTAAACTTGGGGCATGTCTTCTTAGATAATTATTTATGCAACAGCTCAGGGCTTGTTCATGTCCGTTCCAATCATCATTCCCCTGAAAACCTCCACACAAATTTCCTGAAGCGTGTGGAGCGTGCAAGTTCTGCTCAGTTTCTAGATGCACGCCACATAAGCAACAACTGGTTTTGCACAAAGCCAGCCTGCAGCGTGATCACTGCATGCCTGTGATCTCTCTGGCTCACATATAGGTAGTTTTCCACCATCCACCCCACAGTGCTTTAGTTCTTGTGCCTTTCAGCCCTTCTACTCACTGCCTCTTGTCTAAGAGCTACAACATGCCCTAATTAGCATTTTAGTTCTGCCTCCTCATGGGCTGCTCTGCAAATTGTTAGGTAATTTTTAGCTCTTAGACTGCTCACGCATACTGAAATAACACTGATGAATCCAAGGAAACACACTGAGGCAACAAAGTAAGCAAAAAGATACCTGTCCAGGTTTAGGTATTATCCATCCTTGCAATATGACTTTGCAACAGATTTATAGGCATTTATTGGGTTAAAGTAGCATGAACTGAAACATATAAACCAGTTCTACTGGAAGCAGAGAGCATGAGGTAGAATTGTGAAAATAATCCCAGTCTGTGCCTTCACTCGTGGACTTGAAACAGGGTAAGGCTTCCTCCATCTTCTCCAGGTTGGTGACTCTCCTGAATTTACAAAGGCCAGCAAGAAGAGGCTCAGTAAGGGGGCAGAATCTGCAGTGCTGCAGACTTCAGCACAGCAAACCCAATCTAAAACAATCTGCTACTTCAAAAGGATTAATAGAAGCAGCTGGGCTTCACACAATCACAGGAAAAACTGGATGGTAATGTACTGCACAAGTGTCAGGTTAAAGTGCTGGTGCATCGACAGGCTCTTTAACAGGTTTATCCAAACCTCTAAAAGTTTGAATTTTAGCAGCATGAGGGCCCTGGAGGTAGGTGAAATATCCTCCTCCCCTAAAGCACGGTATAGATAAGGAACCATGGCAAAGTAAAAACTTAGACAATGCTGAAGCTATTTCATTTGGGGGGAGTGTGTGTGTAGGGCGGAACAGCACATTGCCACATAACAGTTAAAATAATTATTACCTTACCATGCCTTTCTCAAGTTTCTGACTCTTTCTGGATTGCTAACCATGAAAATATTGTCCAACAAAAAACAACTTTCTTTACTTGCAAGCCCCTCCTGTTTCTGGAAAGAACAGAGGCCTAGCATCAATATGCCTTTGACGGAAGAAAGGAGGATGGAGTAAAAAATTCTGAGATGAATTGGGCACACAGGATAACTGCCATCAGAAAGAAAATGAGAAAGCAAATCTTTTTTTTCCCCACAAACCACTGTGGACATTTTCTTTGCTTCTGGGTTCTCTTTATATTGTAAACTTACCTGTACTACTTCTACAGAACACAGTCTCTGTAGCCAAGAGAAATTCCAGTGAGCTTTAACTGCTGTGTCTTTGATTTTTTTAATATTTATTTCCTTATGTCTGTTTTGATATTTATTTTTTCTAACTACACTAAGACTTTTCTTTACAGTAAGTAATGTGGGGAGTAGTGAGATTGTCACTGCTTAAATACATTCCTGGAAGTTCATGTTTTTGTGAGGTCTAATTGTTCTCTTAAATTAAGTCTTTTTTCTCAGTAACTGTATTTGATTGTGCAGAAGTGATCTGGGGAGTTTAAAATTCTCAAGGTGTTAATAATATGCAATGGGACGCTCAAACAATGAAATTTCAGTTAAAAAATATAGCCAATCAGTAACATTGCTAAGTATCACTAGCTCCAGGCTCAGTAACAGAAATGGAGAAAAGAGTTTCTGAATCACTTTCTCCTACATGAATCATCATTGTGCCAAGTGTTGCATTTTAAAAATTGACTATTAAATTCAACTATGATTATAAAATGCTTTTTGACTGCTAAGAAGCTGTTAATTATGGGTAGTGAGAGAACTGAGAGTGTAACATGAGGAATAAAATGGCCTAACTCTGATTTTACAATAGGAATAAATGATCTGAACCATGCAATTATGCAAGTGTAGAAACCAGAAACCTTGTTTCCAAAGAAGACCGGGGGAAATGCAGTGGAATATTTCAATTGCTACAATTGAAGACTTAATATGTACCAGGCATGCCTGTTGCAATGAATGGTTCATTAAAAGGCTTGGAGAAAATTGTTTGCAATGCATTTCCATAAAAATGATTACTGACCAATTACACGTTAATGCAACTACAAAGGAAAGAGAAGTACCTAAAGAGGCAAACACGAACTTTTTAGTTAGAAAGAAATGGCAATCTGGATTTCTTTGTAAGACTATTAAAGCTAGATTTTGAAGTTACCTGGGTAGCAAAATACTGTAGGAACTGTGTATGGCACATAAATTAGGTTGTTAAATTTTTGCAGGCTCTCTTTCACAGAGAAACAGGTAAGACCAAATATGATAATACTGGAATTGTAAACAGAAAGTATTTATTAGATGAAGGGAGACAGATAAAGTGAGATAATCCTTTTACGAGTCCTTAGTGCTCAGTGCTTTAATTGCAGGGTGTTGGGGACTCAGCTCACTTTTTCAGTGCCATTATATCGTTTCATTTTTAAGTGGCAAATTTAGCAATTACTGAGATACTTAGTACTACAATTGCTAAACAAAATGGTAACCTAAAGTAAATGGGGAACATTTAGAGTTGAAATGGGTGATCGGTTGTTAAGTGCAATACAGTTCCCTGTGTTTATTAATAAAGTTACTGAAATTTTTCCCTTAATATAAAAAAAATGACAAACCTCACAGTAAAATGTTTATAGTCACGACTAAACTTTCAGCTGCAGCTCAACCTCTTTGAAGAGGTTTTATAGAAATAAAATCCCACCATTTTATTTGATTTTTTTCTCCTTGTATAACAGAGAAATAGTGATAGCTTGTTAGCTGTTAATACAATTTGGGAACTTATTCTCACATTAGTTTTGCTGAACACTTGCAGTTGAAATTGTTGTTAGGATAAAAGCTAGTAATATCAAAAGATAATACAGGATAAAGGAGTAACTTATATCTTTAAAAGTATTTTGCTGATAGTGTGAACATGAACATGATAGTGTGAGCATTAATTTATAAGTTAATCTAAAAATAATTCCTATATTGTCACTGAAGGAGAATTTTTTTTTTTTAAATCATTTCATAAATAGGCAAAAGGAAATGTAACCTTGCTTTTCAATATCTGGTTCTAAGACAAAAACTGGAAAAAAAGTCTGTTCTCTGTCAGAGAAGGGTGGCACGCGCACTGTGCTTTTAATACAAACCTGGAAGTGACTAGCCACAATTTAAACTTCAGAATTTGCTAATCTGAGAGAATAAAACTGACATTATGTCTCCAGCTGTCAGGTCTTTTAGTGGTGAAAAAAAGAATTTAGATAAAAGACCCCAAACCTCCACCTTCTGGGGAAAAAAGGGAGTGGATAAACTGTATGACTTCATTTGGAAAGATCTATAGGTAAACTGACAGGTTTTCATCCTAACTTTGAAGCATTCCAGAGCTTCAGGGATGCCTCTCTAATGATACAACATACTGCAAATCCCACAGTAAAACGAGCAACAGGAACTGGTCTTTCATCAAAGGTGGTGAAATGTGTAGAAAAGAGAACAATGAAGACTGGGTAATAGAGAAATTATTTAAATCACGTAATGTTTACTTCAGAGTCATATTTGTGTCTGAATATCTCCACAGCACCTACTGGGTACATCCCAGTGCAGATTGAGTGTGTGAGCGGCAAGAAATGAGGCACTGTCTTCTGCACCAAATTGTTGCAGTAATAAGGCTATACACCCAGCAACAACAATATCCCTACTC
>VYZV01045956.1:6920-40665 GCA_013401275.1 Pandion haliaetus
TGATATTTAAATCCTTTCTGTCTATCATTATTAATCCTGTCATTGTTATGTTTACAATAACTGTTAAACACCTTGTGGGGAATATGTTACAGTCTCCTGGCATAGGATTCCTCGCTCTGCAGTTCCCAAGATGGTTTATATACTTGATGCATAAAAGACCCCACTGAGACATAGCTGTCTTAGGCTTGTAATAGAATCTCTGCTTCGTTTACACTGTAGCTTTGTAGGAGACCACAAGGTCTTTTCCTATCCTCAGTGAAGCTGGTTTGTGACTACAATTACAAAATGTGAAAAACTTCTTAATAAAAGTCAAGAAATAAATTAAAATAAGAGCAATGAAGCCAAAAAACAAGACTGGCAAAATGTTCTTGCCACATGCTAAGCTTTGTAGGAGGTATCTGAGTAGATTAAGACACTTCTAATTGCTTGACATTGGAAATCTCCACCTCGGGTTTAAAAAAAGAATAGAAGATTTGGAAATTTTTATAACATTAAATTTCTCCATTAATTAGGATGTGAGCCATGTGGTTCAGTATTTAAAGCCAAGGGCTTGGCAATAAGAAGGTCATGGTGTTCTAATTATGTAGTTTGGATAATTTTCCATTGTCTTTGTTATTTGTTTATTTTATTCACGTGTGTGCAGTGGATGCTTTAAAATGTGAAAATCAGACTTAAAATTTTGAGCTACCTATAGTTCTATATGAAACCTGGAGAGCTTATGTAAATTTTCTTCTTTTGTTTTTTTTCATTCTTCCTTTTTTTTTTTCCTTACCTGCTCAGGTGTTTCAATAATACTGCACATATAGAGACTTGCTGTTCTCAACCTGCTGAACAGAGCTGATCTCTACCTATGCACAGGAAGAAATGCTCTTTGCTCTCATGGTTCTCAATTTCCCAATGGCCTGTTGCTGGCAGGGTTCATTTGGAGAACCCTACTTTCCTTGCACATTTTAGTCTGAGTATCTACACCAGTATTATCAGGAAGGGAAGACTTTGGCATACTGCCTTCAATCTGAAGACTATGCAGTCTGTATCTTGGTGTGCTCTCTCAACCTTATGCATCTGTTCTTTTCCACTGTACTTGGGGATCGGGAGAATGGAAGCTCCCCATTGACATGGTTGTCTAGAAGGTAAAAGGGAAGCAACCATTTAGATGATTATTTTTAAGACCTTTGGCAGAGTCAAAAGTTCTGTGTCTTCCTGGCATAGTTAGTTGATCACAAGAAATGGGGCTAGGATCTCTGTGTATTGCAGATGGCCCACCTGAGGTGTATTGAACCCTTAGAGCTGCAGCCCCAAGAACATAGTGCATCTTCTTGTTAGGATAAAGTGTAAAGTTTTCTCTGCTGTCTTTCTGTTGAGAGAAGAATTTATATTCGTGAGCACAGAATTATATTTATACTAACCTACTCCCTATGGTCTTGAACCTTGGTCGCTTTTTTGCACATGTGAACTTTTCATTCTTTTCCAATATGAGGCAAGACTGGGGAAGAGGACTTGTCTTTTTCCTGTTTTGAGAGAACCTCCTGTTTGTGAAGACCCTTCTTCATGGAAATTAAAATTGATAATAATTTGTGCTCTGGCCCACGGGAGAACTTTGCCTGAATTCAGTGACACTTCGGTTTACTTGTTCAGGATATGCTGATGAACAGTGGGAGGTGTGAATCAAGGGCAGCCAGAAGAAGAGGTAGAATAGATCAAAGTCATTTAAAAGTGTAAGCACTGTGCTTGACATCAAGAAATGTGTAAGGACATTTTTTATTATTGTTATCATCATCATCAAATAATACAGGTCAAATAATAGGTCAGAGAAGCGGTATGTCCACAGATACTCTGTACAGTGTGCCACAGTTAGCTGGCTCCAAGAACACACAGTACTGTTCCAATTAATTGAGAGAATAGCTTGATACTTCACAGGTTGGAGCAGCCAGATCATTCTAAAGCAGTGATTATCTTCCCTGCTACAAAGTGTGTTTAATTTCAAACTTAATTGTATCCACATTTCCGTTTCTAATTAATCCAGATATAGAAATGCTATAGTAACCGAACAGCATGTTCTTTGAGGAAATAAAACATGGCACAATCCCGTGGCACCAGAGTAATCTGATTAAAGAGATGTTTATGTAACACAGGTCTTTAAAAGTTAACTAATTTCCCATATGCTTACTATTGTGATGCACTTTAGTTTTAAAGGAGAGATGAGAAATGTTCATCTCGCTCATTTTATGCTTTGAGATTTCCACTGTCTCTAGTTTGTCATGGAATTTATGGAGGTGATTGAAAAGGTAGTCAGCCACTTGGTAGCATATGCCTTTGAACAGGGCAAGAATCCAATTTTCAGTAGGGAATTTCCACCACTGGTATCTGCACAAGGGATTATATTCCCTGATCTTCTTATAGTTAACAAGGTAATCTCTGTAATCTATAGCATGCATTTCTGAGAGGGATCCTGCAGGTGGCCAGTATTCACAAGAAGGTCAGAATGGCCTGTAAGAGACTAGGGACTAGTTTTTTCACCTCTGATTTTGTCTGTGCTGAGCTAAAGGGCTGCAAGTGCTTCAAGGCAGTGCAAAGGTTTCCATGTACCTGAACTGCACCAAAAAACAAAGATATATCAGTGCTTTCTGTGACTGACCTCTACCGCTGCTGTGTCCATGGTGTTGCTGCTGTGTGAATATATAATCTTAGAAAATTCAAAACCTGGGAGAAATGCATGGTTGACAATACCTCTGAATATTTCTTTTCATCTAAAAGAAATCCTTTTGTAACAACCAAGTTGGATTGCCATTTTTCTTCTTTTTTTTTTTTTCTCTTTCCATCTACAAGTGCTGCACATGCACTCATTCTGATGGACAGTATTATGATTGATATTTTTGGGCTTGATTTGGAAGTTCTGGCAATGAAGGCCTACCAGTGCTTTCCTAGGAAGGAAATGGAAAAACGGTAATGCTGACACTTATTGTTAGTAACACCAATATGAAACAAACCACAGCTGGATCTTTAAAATGGTATCAAGCTTAGAGTTAAATCTCATGCTTAGTCTCTCATTGGTGGAAACTGACTGCACCAAGCAAGGAAACCTTGTTCATAAACTCCCTCTGAGGGATCCTCCATTATCACTTGATACAAAGCTAAGAAATAGGTTTATTTGGTTTTTAGTAGTCTCAGAGAAAAGAGCTTGTGTAACTCCCTTCCAGCTGAAAGCCTTGGTCCTGATGACATCCAGCTGGTAGGCTGGATGAGAGAGATCAGCTAGAGAGAGATTGGATGACGAAATGGAAGCAGAGCCATGACAGGAGAAGTGATAAATGCAATGAGGTGCTTCATTTCATTCAGTAAAACATTTTTAGAAAAAAGGGTGCTTTAGTACTTATTTAAATTACTGACATCGAAATTCTGGTTCTTCTGGAAAAAAAAAATTGTCTCTGAAAACTGGTCGGAGTTCTCAAAAAGCACCTTTTTCTTTCAACACGTGAACCAGGCTTAAAGCTGTTTACTAAGAAGAGAGCACCACCTTGTGTTAGTAAGTCACTACACCTTGTAACACCATATGTGAACGTTTTCTCGTACAGTTGAATTGAACTCGAAGAATAAACATCTACTTTTTTTGGGTTTTTTTCTCCCGTAGTGGTCTTGTGCTTGTGCTGTAGAAAGCCAAGGAAGAAAAAAGTTGCAAGTGCAGCGAGTAAGAGCTGGATATGTGGTCTGAGGGTCGGAACTTACACATCAGAGTGTGCACTGACAGCACTCCAGGGTCATTCTGAATTCAGATTCTTACATGAATTTGTATAAGAATCTGAATTTTGAGTTTGGCATCTGGTGCTCTTCAGAAAAGGTTTTTCAATACATAAAATTAAAGTATATGCAGTACCCATTTAGAGAGGTAACAGAATGAATGCACATCTCTAGTAAGCAGTAATGAGGATGGCTACTTACTGTGAGACCATTTGCTGCATACGCATATGGAGTACTGTCTCCCATGGTCTAAGTGTTTTTGCCTTGTCTTCACGAAATCAGATATTTAAGAAGGTATCTCAAATCTATCTGTATTAATTAGAATTATTATCTCTTCAGATCCACAAATATTCATTTGAGATTATTTTACCATAAATTTCTACTGAGGGTTTTCTTTATACTTTGTTGATTTATGGTTCAGGCAGTATATTCTGGGAGAACCTGTTTCATAGATTGGACTGTTTGCAGTTAATATATATTATGATTTTTTGCTTATCAAAAGTAAACCTTCCAAATATTTGATTATATAGATTCCCATAAGGGTGGGATAAATTTGAGACATTCCTTCCTTTAATGTATAAATATGTTTCAGGTTGTGTAACTCACAATTATAATACAGCATAGAAGGTTATTTTGCATCAAAGAAAAAAAAGGTTTTAAATATGTCAGTAAACTTGGATTCTACATTGAGATCTTCTGCAGTCTTCTTTGGTGACCCTAAGAAAAATAGGTAAGAGGTAATTTTGTGGCGTTGGAGTTAAAAGCTAAGCAGCTAGGAGTCATGTTTTCAGCTTCTTTTAAATACTCTTTTAAAAAATGGAGATTTGAGGTACATTTAACTTATCTTGATTGCAGAAAAAAAACCCTGGCTTTAATAGTTCTAATTTTTTCTTTACTAACACTGCAATAAACAGTTAATATCTGCTGATGCAGGAATAAGATAGATATATTGCATATTATATCAATCTTAGTGAAAAAGCTGGGGAAACATTCCCAGAAATGTTTTGTTAAGGCATTGAGTAAAGGTGATACACATGAATATGTAAACTTAGCAGAACTTTCTGGCTGCTTGACCATGGATGTATTTCATCTTACTTACCAGTCTTCAGTTAATCAATTTGAATGCAGCTGATGTTTTTGCACTGTTGTTTAAGCTCAATTTCCATTATACTTGTCTTGTTGTGAAGGTTACAGGAAAGAGTTTGTGATCTCATCTATTTTCTTTTATACAAAGCTAAACTTATGATGTTTCATTTTTTGTGAAGCAGAATATTTTCACAGCCAAATTATGAGGCCCAGGGTTTTTTTGTGTTTTGTGTGTGTGTGTGTGTACAATGAACATTTCAGCAACTTCATTCACAATTTACTACAGGACCTTAATCCATAACATTCTCATTTTGTATGGATAATCTTTGCTTTTTGTGAAGTCCTTTTACAGATGGACCTGTGGTCTGATTAGGAGCTTTTCTGAAAGGAACTTAGCTCTGCCAGCATGGAAATGAGCCTGGAGAAAAGGATCACCATATGATGGAGCCAGTGGAAAACAAAGAATAAATCTCTGCATTTCTAAGTTTGACTACAAATGTCTGACTCTAAACTGAAATTGGATTGTAAGTGGGGAAACAGAAAAACAAGGAAAAATAGATCTCTGAAGAAAAAGAACTGAAAGCAAAGAGGAGTTTAATGTATTTGCATTAAAAATATTCACCTATCAATGAAACAAATACATGTAGTGTGAATGAAAAACACACAAATCTTCAACTTCCAAGAACTATGCTAGAGATGTAGATATTTAAGCTCTAACATACTTTTCAAATACTTTAAAAGGGTAGCTAAGCTTCAGAAGTAATTATTTGATCTCTGAGACGGAGACACAATATATGACATGGTGCCCAGCAGTGAATACTGCATGCATATAGAGTCTTGATCTGTATACAGTTATGCAACTCTTGCTTTGAGTATTTGCCCTGAACCATATAAACTAACCACAGTGGTTGTCAGTCTACATGTGTGTTCCCTGCTGTTCCCAGAATCCCGGCATGTGTTCCCAACATGTGTTCCCAGAATATCCCAGCTGTATGCTATCAGTTCTGCTCTGAATCCTTTGTAATACATCAGATAAAGCCTGTTTTCCCACCATGGAGGCATGGTAGATTGATGCTTTTGGTGAAAGGAGACAGAGATGCTGCAGGTTTGACTGAGAATTTATAGTCAGTTATCATGGCTGCATCTTTAAAAGTGCAGGAAATCAAGTGTCTTTTGTACAAAACTTCGTCTTGGACAAGTCCATTTGAATTGCCTGTGCAAAGGTGTCATAGACACTTATTTTGGGAGCAGTAATTGAAGCAGGAGGCATTGACTTAGTAAGATTGGTTTAGGTCAAAAACTTGTGAAGAGACAAGGTGTAAGAAAACATTCTATTCCAATATTTTAGAATAATTTCAGATCAAATTTAATTGGTTTCCATTAAAAAAAAAATCCCATATTGATTATTTGCTTTAGTACTAGAGTACCTCTAGTTCTCTGGAGTTTGCTATTGTTGATAGAGAAAGATCAAAAAATGCCAGAATAATCTTGGTATAGAGGGGATCCTTTCTTATTTTCAGGAACTGTTTATAGATACGGACTGTAAGCGTTCAGAGAGGAGGAGCATAAAAATCCTACCATAATTATGTAATGTTCAAATGGTTTTTAGGATACTAAGACAGTATCCTGTTAGTTGGGAAACTAGAAGAGATGGCTATAAAAACTGATTAGCTTTGAATAATGTAAGAGGCCGCAGTATGAATGTGTATACTAAAAAAGGCTAAACCAAGCTCTACTGCCTTGGACTTAAAAGAAAACCCAAACCAGGAAACCTTGTATTTATATATATCTCTGCATTGAAATCAAGATACTTTTTCTCCCAAGAAGCAAAATAAGTTATAATGCCGTCCTATATGTCCTGAAGTTTGTAATCAGCAGTTCTTGCCAGTATGAGAAATGTGAATAATGTGTATGGAAGGTAAACTTTTCAAATTAGAGTTTGATTATTTAGTGGAGGGGTGGGGGGGAAGTTTTTTCATTAGCTAAACCTATCTCAGGTTTCCTTTGTAAAAGGTTTCTCAGGTGTAAGATGATCAGTCTGAATGAGAGTGTAGCAAGGTGGCTGTGGTATTTCAGTGGCACGTAGGAGAGATGGATTTATCTTCTGTTTGCAGCAGGAGGGAGCAGTGAGTGTGCTGACCTCCAGCCTCCCTGGGGAATGCCTCCTCTTACTTTATCTCTTCTTGTCTCCCACCCTGCATCACCCTGGTGGTACATCTATTTGTCAGGAAAAAGCACTGTGAAGACCCAATATGGAGGGAGAAAACATTTGAAGAAAAAAATGAAATTTAAGTGGGGGGGGGGAATCCACTTTCCATGCAACTCTGTTTACGATGTCTTCTGCTACTTGATTTTATGTCATAAGTAAACCAGGAATGTAAGCAACAGGTAATGCCTTCCTCGTATGGAATTGTGTATCTTCTATTCCTTGCAGAGACATGCAAAACAGTACGGTAAACATGGAGCTTCTTCCCAGTGGTAACTGCCGTCTTTTTACAGTTGTCCCAGCGTGTGTTCATGGTATTGCACAGCTAGGGAGATATCTGGAATTTCTGGGATTTATTTCTGATCAAAGCTGTGTGCAGAGCTTCGTGAGCAAAGATGAGAAACATTACATTGTCTGGTGAACAATAGTGTGCTTGGAAGAGTATCCCCCGGGAAAGCTCATGCTGACGGAGCACATCCCCTGGGCTGCTCCCCCAGCTTGGCATGCTTGCCATGTGGAGCTGTGAGGCTGGAACTCCCCGCTATGCTGCTCCATGGAAGGAAGAGCTGCTTATGGTGTCCCCAAGCTGCATTTACCCTGCAGAGCATGGGAGAACTCAGCTGTGTGCTCCCCAGGTCCTTTTGCCCATGTGCCTCAGCAGGTAGCAAGCTGTTGTGCTCCTCAGTGGCAGGCTAGGGCTGGTCAGGTTGGCTATGACTACGGCATGTTTGTTCTTCCCCTCCTTTATCCGTTGCTTATTTTTACATTTTTGGGACAGGAAAGCAGTTTAATTCTGTGCTCCCTCTACCCTCTGCTGCAGTCACTGTTCTGGAATTCACCTCACCTCTGCTGACTTTCAAAGTTTGAATTAAGGATGACATCCTGCGGCAGGGATTTGGTCCCAAAGGTCATCTTTCATTCCAGGGCTTTTATCCAACTGGCTCCTTCCCAGAAAGATAGATAACCTTCCCTGTTTTAGCAGTACATGTTTTCTTACCTGTTGTTGCTTGCAATGCTAATGCTTCATTGTAACTACAATTAGTATACCAAGGTTTGCAGTGATAGGCTACCAGTTAGGGAAGAGAGGTAAATCACAATTTTGAGATTATGTCAAGTACTGTGTGTAAATATCTGTGTTATCTCATTTAGTTTGTCCTGCTATAGAAGGATCTCTTTTGACTCTCCCAAATAATCAGAACTTCCCACTTGCTTTCAGCCTTGCTTTCTTCTTGCTCCTGCCTACTATTTTCCTTTGTTTTCACTGCCTTTACCTCCCAGCCCTGGAAGCATCTGGTCTTCTGTTGGTTGCCAGAGACCAGACCTGTGGTGGGTCTTTATTTCCTTTCACCAAGGCACAATGGATGTAGGTTTTATGATTAAAAGTGCATCCTGGCTTCAGCTTCTGAAAGTTGCTGTAGTTAACAGCACCTGCTATCCTGCTATATTTTATGATGCAGGTTCTTTTAATTCATTTCTTGCTTGTCTACTATAGTCTTTAGAGGAACAAAACCTGTTTGGATGTGGGAAAAGCGGGTGTTACTGTGCACTGCAACAGCTCAACACACAAGCAGTTTATTAATGGTGTTTACAGTATTCATAGTCTTTCCTGCATTTTAGGCTCTTGTCCTGCTGTGTCCAAGACTGTCAACAGTTAAACAATGACCACCATCTTTCTTACCTTCATCAAAATTTGAGAGATTTCCTTTAAAAATGTATCTGTATTTAACTATTTACTTGCGTGAAAGGTGTACGCTAATCCTTAAACATTTCCTACTGTTTCTGTTCCCCTTTTTGATTCAAAATTTTGTGATAAATGTGCTTTCAGTCACTGCCTTACTTCATGGGTTACACCCATTTTTTGTATGATTTCAAGAGACACAAGAAACAATAATTTGGAAATTCATTACAATGCCAGGGTTTATATGCTCTCATTAAGCTTTAATTGGTAGTTGATGGCTATTGCTATTTTTAACACCATTAGTTCATAGCAATGTAATTAGTGATGCTAAGTACAGGATCCACATTAATAGCATTACTAATTGTAAATCTGGAGATAGAAACACAAGATGACTGGTTAATTTCTAGGCAATATCTCATGATAATTGGCTATAGGACATTTGTGCTGAAGTAGAAAGGTAAATAATTTAAACTCTTTTCTTGTAGTTTGTGCTGTACTTCACAATACTAATATAGTCTGTTGCCCACATTTTAGTCTTGTGAAATACAATGCCATTAGTATTTCACAGCTTCCACAGTTATTAATTTCTATGTTTCTCAACTCTTTCATATGTACTAGCAACTGTGAATTAAAAAAGAAGCAGAAGCAATAAACCAACAACTTGAAGGACATCTGCCTGGGAAACTGGTTTTACAAAGCAGTGCTGTATAGGCAGAAAGGATAGGAGATTTAAAATAGGTTTTTAATTATAGAATGCTTAGATGGCAGATGCTTACCAATGCTGCTTTTTTTTTTTTTTTTAAATGAGATTTATATTAGCCAGCAAAAAATTAGGTCTCTCTCTGAGTATTAATAATACAGTGATTGCAATATTTAAATTCTACTGAGCTAGGTTTTAAGCAATTTTTGCTTCAGAGACTATGTGATAGGTCTTTAAATGTAAAAGTTCCTGTGTACAGATGTCCAAAGTGCTTCTCAACATCACTGTACAGGCTTTCATACAGCCTATGTCCCCAGCGTAACTGAGTACCTCCTAAATATTAAAAGAGAAGTAACAAATCAGCATGATCTTTTCAGCTCCCAGCAAGTAGGAGTACATGTCTTGATTAGATCCTGAGTTATATAAATAGTATAAGAACTGATATTAGAGAGAGAATGGATGTGTGTGAAAGCGAGGCTGAAAAAATTAATGATGCATCTTTACAGCCTTACTGAGACCTCATTGATTTCCATGGAAACCTTTTCATTGACTTCAGTGGGTCTCTTCAGTCTGATGCTAGAAAGGGTGGTTGACAGATACTGAGGTGCATGCTCTGGTCTCGGTTCCATTGTGCTTGCCAGTGTTGCCCGCTGCTTCGCGGTGCTTTACTTTCAGCAGATTTTAACTGCTTCCTGATTGAGAGAGGCTTTAATTTGGAGCCATTTTCTGTCGTTAGGAAATACTGATATATTCTTCGCAAACCAGAGCATATAAGGTGGTGCTACTACTGTGAATACAGATCTGCTATAGGTAAACCAAGAAATCAAAAATATAGGGAAAAGGTTAAGCTGTCAAGCTCTATCCCAGATATTTTTTCCAGAGGTATCTTTGCCCCTTCTGACAGCATAGTGAAAGCCTAGGAGAGAGGTATAAAGCCAATCTTCCCCTTCTAGAATTTCTTTTCCCCAAGATTCCTTCCCTCCAACTGAAAAGAATGCAGTTTTCTGTGAATAGGAGAAACATTTTGTGATTCTGGATTTGTCTCATACCTCTCACCGGTGTCTTATCTCACCTAATTTAATGACTTCCAAGATGAAGTTCTGAGAAGAGGGGAGATGCCTTATCTTGGTGATTTAGCAGGAGAATTCCTGTTTCTCGTCATTAGAAAAATTATTTGCTTTCTCTGAGCAACATTATTTTCTGGAGAAAAATTTTAAAAAATAACAATAGTGGAGTAAAGTTCTTTAAGCACAGACAATATAAAATGCTTCATTAGAGTTCCTGCTGCAGATGTGAACAGTGTAGGAACTCCGAAAATTACAGTTGTTCTTGCTGTCATTTTTCTTACTTTATCAAGGCTTTTATCTGTTTGTTCCTGATCTGTTTAACAGGTGACTGTTATTGATGGCACATATAAGGAAATATGGAGATAAATCATCTTATTTTCCCTGTTGGTTGTTTCTAAAATCTTTGTGTGATAGCATACTCACAGGAAGAAGGTTCTTTCTTCCTCAGTGAAACTGTTCCACACTTGTATTCTAAGAACCACCTATTTTCCTCTATCCATGTACTTAAATATACTGCTTTATAGTTACTTTCAGACTGCAAAGCCTACAGGTACTGGAAGGAGAGCTGGATTCCATTACTGATAATACAAGGATTGTTAACTACGTTTTCATTATGATGATGGCAATCCCCGCTGACTGAGTTAGCAGAAAATACTCGTCCTTTTAAAATTCAGGCTTGGATCTGGATACACAGACACAGTAAGGAGCAAACTGTCAGTGCCTTTACTACAGCCCTTAATCAGTTTGAACTGTCCATTCTCTGCTGGCCAGGTACTGGTCGCGAGCTGGGAAAGCCCCGCTCCCTCATCCTATTGTGGATGGTGATGGGTCTTCTGTCTGCTGAGGTCTATATCCCGTACGTGACAGTTGAACTCAGCTGTGTGGGACTGCAGACAGACTTCTCAAAGTAGACTTGTTGCGGTTCTAACATCTGTAGACAACAACATATGTAACTGATTTAGCGCTGTATAATACATTTTTGTGTATGCTTACTTTAGGATATCTTTATTTTTGCAGCACTTATTTATTTTCATTTAATCTTTTTCTAGGCCTGTATTACAGGCAGGCATGCCCCAAAATTTTGTCAAAACAGCCATCTAAATATTTCTGTGCTAATTTCCTCTTTTTGAGTTATTGACTGATTGTGAAACTTTGGTTTATAGACTGCAATCCAAATGTCTGGGTTTTTTTCTAAGGTAGACCTGTTTTGGGGTGGGTTTTTTTTGGGGGTGGTGTGAGGGAAGGGACAGAATGGAAAGATATGTTTTTCTCATGATTTAAAAAAAAACCAAAACAAAACAGTTTGCAAGTAAAAACCACCTGATTTCATCCATTGCCTCAGAGTAAAATTTTTATTAAACTGAACCTCGTATTTATGAGGAACTTCACTGGTCTGGCAAACAGATACTTTTCTTTTTTCAACACCCCCCTCCCCCCTTTTTTCTCGCCTACAGTTCTAAGAGTGTTCATGTTCAGTTTTGCTGCCTCTTTTAGAAAAGGAGAGCAGCTAACAAAGTGATGAGTTTTAATGGGTTCTTAAAAATTACTATCTGGAAAAACAAAATCATAGCTTATGAGTTTAACGTTTTTCTGAATGGGCAAGGTTATATCAAACTCTCCTTCCTTCCCTGCCACATCAAGTTGGGAAGGTTTGTGCACGTGCTCAGGTTTGCACGTGAGAGAGTGTATTATTGTGCAGCAGAGAAGGGAGATAGGAGAGTTTCTGCAGAAAACAGGTGACAGTAGAGATGTCTGCCTTGGAGGTTCTGAGCTGAGGAAGTTCACCAGGCTTTTCTGGACTCCTGGGTTTACTAAATACTGAGGTAGCTGGCTCTAAACATTAATGTACGATAGCTGTAGGTGGCTAGAAAGCACATATGCTTATATTTAAACTATTTTTCAGTACAGGTGTTACATACACATTTAATCGCTGTCTGTGATTAAAAGACAGTTTTCCTTAATCATAACTGGAATGATTATACTAGCCTTTGGTTCATCAGGGCGAGGGAATAGCTGAAAACTCTTTAAACCAAAGACTAATTGCTTCTTGAGCTTTTATAAACAGGGGGGAGGGGGGAATAAAAGTTGATACAGATTGCTCTTTCTTTTAGTTATCTTCTTCCAGTTAAACAGATGGATTCAAGCACGTTCTGCGTTGTTGAGGCAGGCAAGGAAACTGGCTGATTTGAGGTAGATCAATGTAGAAATTAGAATATTTTTATTTTCACAGGAAATTCTGCAAGTTTCAGATTAATCCTGTTTTTTTTTTAAATCTTGTCTGTTTCTTCAAAAATGATTTTTGGGTCATTTGACACAATCTGCTCTGAAAGAAGGTGAAACCTCTTACCCTGCTTGTGGTTCCCGAGAAAGGGTAAGTTGCAGAGTTTGTAGATCGAGTATCAATATTGGGGGGAAAGAAAGGTCATTTGGAAAAAATTAAAAACGCTCATTAATATCGGGTGAACCACTTTCACTGTTAACGGAACAGTTTGCTCTGTAACAGCGGAGCGCCGAGCCCGCGGTGGGTGCGGTGTGAAGGCAGGGAAGCCTCCGTGGGTGTGTTAATGCGCAAATCCCCGGCACGACGTGAATTTTCCCCCCCACCGCCGGCGGCGGAGCCCCTTCCCGGGAGCGCTCCTGCGCCGGGGTGGGGGGAGGGGAGGGGAGGGGAGGGGAGCGCGGCCGGCCCCGGCACCGCTNTGTGATGCTGGCGGGGCGGGGGGGGGTCTGGCTGCTCCGCTCCGCTGGTGCCGGTAGATGTCTCTGTAAGGCAAGAGTTGCAAGGAGCTACGGCTCTCGCGTTACGTTTACCCACAGCATTTAAATACTGAAACTGCGATTTCTAGGGACAGCAGCACATGCACTTAACACTTCTCTATAGCGTCGGAAGTATCTTTGCTACTCAGCTTTTCACGTCTTTGGAGTTCAGGGTCCCGTTCGTTCCTGATCGTGGAGACAGCTGCAGCAAGGACAAAGTGGCTTGCGAGGGCTGTGCCCATGCTGTGGCTTTTGACTGATGAGAACTAGTTTCAGTGCCTTGCACTGGCCCTTCCAGCCTTGTTTTCCCACAAAATGGTCACTGTGGTCCTGGAGGATATTCCAAGCAAAACTGGGGTGAGATGCATCTGTCGGTGTGCAGTATTTTAGGCAGTTAGCGTTATGTAGATTTCCCCTGTGGGGAAAATAGCTAAATCTAACCGTGGCTCTTCTAGGCAACCCGGCCACTGGGTTAAATCACTCCCTGAAAATGCCTTAGTCCACTTCAGAAACAGCTTGAACAACGTGGACTGGACAAGCAAACAGCTGAAATTAGTAACTTTAAGCAGCCGAAGTCAAGTGAGATAAACACTAACCACAGTAACTAGATCGTAAGGTCTTTTGGGCAGAGGCTTTCTCCTTTGGTAGCTGGACAGAGTTTCCTACCGGATCCTGATCCATGGCCAGGCTTCCTAAATACTGTGAAGATACAAATAGCAATTAATTCACTTGGGGTCGCGGTTCTCACTACACTGATATAAGTTTCTGCATTTTAATGTTTCTACATTTCAAACCAGACTAGAGAATTTTCTGGTTTTCATGATGCTTGTAGTCGGATCCCAGTTCTTCAAGTAATTTACCATGGCATTTTGAATGATTCAAACTCTTTGTACAGGTTCCTAAACGATCTTCATTACCTGATACTTAGGAAGTCTCTTGGATTCCCTGACGATGAATAATGGACTTGTAAAGCATTTTTTTATTATTATTATCAAGGTATTATTTAATTATTAGGGTATTATCCTAACAAACAAGTATCACTATTTTGTGATGTTTGTGTAGTCTTTGCATCTGCTTTATGTGCCAAAAGCTAAAATAAATATTTAATTAGGAATGAGGACACTTTAGCAATGTTTCACAGTTTCTGTCCTTTTCCCTTTTTCTAGTACAGTAACTTCTGTGTCTTGTAACAGAGATACCAACTTGATCCATACTGAAGTAGTTTACTGTGAAACACTGTAGAAAACTGAATTAAAGACTAATCATTTGAGGAATTCTGGTTTGGTTTAACAAAACAAACCCTTAACCCACAGCTGGCTGTTTTTTGGTTGTTTTTTGGGGGGTGAGGGAGTGGTGTTTTGTTTGTTTAGTAATGGAATATGGTGCCTTCTAAATAATATTGCCTTAGAAGCTGCACAATAAACAATATCATAACAGGAGTAAAAGTAAATTTGTATTTAAAGGTATGTGTGCAGTAGTTATTGCCATCTAGTGTTCCCATACCTTTATGGCATCAAACACACTCACGTGGGAACTGTCTTGCAGCTTCTATCCACCCTTCTTTTTGCTTAAACAATGTTGGTAAAATGCTTATGTTTATGTAGAACAGAAAAGTAATTTAAACCCAACATTGCTACCTTTCTCCAGTGAGTGAGAGGCTCATGGTGAAACAGTAAATTTCAGGCAAAAAGTTATAAGGAGTGCGTATATGCATATCTTAATTCAAGATAATGTGGCTAAGAACATCAATGGATCATAGATGAATAGATTCTGTGTTTGAGAATTTTATCTGAAAATATCTTACAGGAGAATGTAAGTATGAAGTACTGGTACCTATCAAAGTAAATATTCCACGAGTTATTTAGTGAATTCTCCTAAGAGTTCCCAAGAGGACTCTGCTGTTAAATCAATTTTGAAAAGTCCAGTGGGACTAACTGGTGAATATTTTGGTGTACAAGCGAGAACTGTAAATGAGCTAATGAAGTGGACTTTTTCAGTCCCCAGTTTCAGGAAGTATGCTTGTGCAAAAATGTGTTTTAATTATAGTGTTACTGTAAGAGGTGCTATTTATATCTCAGTAGCACTTAGCAGTCCCAGTGAAGACTTGAGCTCCGTAGTGTGGAGTGTGAGGCAGGAGTGCAGGAGGCTGAGTGTATTGCTAATGAATCTTGGTGCACGTTTGAGCTGTCACCAGTTCCTTCTAGTGTAGGAGGAAGGAAATTAACATAATTCCCTCTTACTGATGTAGACTGGGATAGAAAGTGATGCAGTGACTTCTACTAGAACAAAGGAAGGCTTGTGTTTAAACTAGGAACCCAAACTAATCTCCTGGATACAAGCCCTAAACCAAATGCAAAAGTCTGTGCAGGCCCTTCTTACTTTTAATTATTATGACAGATCTAAACTATCATACAAATCTTAGTACTGCCTCAAAGATGTTTTAGTGAATTTTATATTCACTGACAAATTGAATTTGGGGAGTTCTGTGCATAGTATTATGTCTTAAATTATTCACAGTTCTTGAAGTCTTTGTCTTTAAACCCTACCCTCTAGTTTACTATCCGTATGGCTCAATTCACAGCTCTACCTGAGCAGCTGTTAGTGAGACCTGCAATACTACAAGAAGTGTATTTGGTCATGTTTAATTGTATGCTAAAAATGGCCATAGGGGAGATAGCTTCTGTGGCTACATTAAAGTTCTCGTATACCTCCTCTTTTTCTTATAAATCTCTTTATGGCTTATGTCTAGGTTTTTATTGTATTTTGTTATGGAAATGAATTTTCAGAAGAGCTTAGCTGGTATATAGATAATAAAACAAGGACTTTGTTGGAAGTCCTAAGTTTTTTTAAGGAATATTGTTTTCTGTCACATGGAGCCTTTTCTGTGATGTCCTTTTCTTTTGCAACTTCTTTCTCTGATAGAATCAGTTTCTCCTGGTAGACCGGTATCCATCCTAGCAGGGATAACAGTGAGAGTTAGCTCTGTTATTGTGAGCTTTTTGGTCATAGTTTTTTGATGATTTTTGGAGTCCTGGAAAATTCCTGTAGATAAGAAAGCTCTATACCACAGTTTGAAGAAGTAGCTCTTCCTACTCTGAAGCTTGGTACGCTCTGTGTATAACTGCTTGTTTCAATTGTATGTCCATGTATATTTATGACTCCCATCAATGAATTTCACATCATAGATCCAGTGGGATTCCAGACAGAAAAATGAGACCTGCATAGTATAGTGGTAACTGTTAGACAGTGCGAATGGGATGGATGCCCACCACGCATCCTGTCTGCCCTTGTGAGAAAAGCTTAGAGGTATAAATACCAGGGTAGCTGGGGTTTGCAACCTGTAAGCGGGCTGTGCCTATACAGTGGGAATGTCAGCAGCTGGAGACCCAGTTTGCCTCAGAGTCAATGAATATATGAAGGTGGGAGACACATCAGCTTTAGCCCCAGCTTCCCTGGCCTGGTCAGCTTAAGTCCAGCATCATTATAACTCATACTTCTTTCTCGGCCCTTCACTACTACAGCCATAGGTTGATTTCAGTTTTTTTCATTCTGTCCCACAAATCTTGTGCCAGCTCTCTCCAACAAGAGCTATCCTGTGATGATGTTAGTATGAGAAAATGTAATGCAATCTTAGTTTCTGATGGCATTATGACCTGCCAAAGGTTATGTGATCCTAAAAATAGTACCTGTACTGAAAGTCATCCTGGGAGAATCTAAAATCCTTGTGCTGTGCTGCAGGTTAAGTTCTAACTTTTTTGTAGCTGATAATTGTCCCTTAGGGAGTACTAAGAGGTTTTCACCCAGAGCAGAATTATGTGCATTTTTCAGGGCTGATGCTTATTATTTATTTTTGATGCATCACAGCTACTTCAGACTTTTTTCTGTAAGCCCGATTGCAGGAATGTAACAAAAATAGGTTGTCCCTTTTTGGCACACGGTTATGGGTTTGTGTCGTGCAGGGTTTTTTGGTAGTGGGGGAGGGGGCCACAGGGGTGGCTCCTGTGAGAAGCTACTGGAAGCTCCCCTGGCTCCAGGTCGGACCCACCTCTGGCCCAGGCCGACCCCATCAGTGGTGGTGGTAGCGCCTCTGGGAGAACAGATTTAAGAAGGAACCTGCAGTGAGTAGTGGGGTTGGGATGTGAGAGGAACCCCTCTGCAGATATTGAGGTCAGTGAAGGAGGAGGGGCGCCTGAGGAGGCTGATGGCCCTGCAGCCCGTGGTGAGATGCCAGGCTGTCCCCCTGCAGCCCATGGAGGGGAGCAGGGAAGCGGAGGCTCCCAAAGATGGTCGTGACTCCATGGGAAAGCCTGTGCTGGAGCAGTGTGTGACTGAAGAGCAGCCCGCGGAAGGGACCCGCACCAGGGAAGCTCGGGAAGAACTGAAGCCCGTGGAAAGGTCCCGCGCCAGGGAAGTTTGTGAGGAACTGCAGCCCGTGGAAAGGACCCATGTTGGAGAAGTTTGTGAAGGACTGTCTCCCATGAGAGGGACCCCACGGTGGAGCAGGGGACAAGTGAGAAATCCTCCCCCTGAGAAAAAGGAGCAGCAGAGACAATGTGTGGGGAGCTGACTCAACCCCCATCCCCTGTTCCCCTGTGCTGCCAGGGGGAGGAGGGAGAGAGAACCGGGAATGGAGCTGAGCTGGGAAGGAGGGAGGGGTGGGGGGAAGGTGTTCTGATGTTTGGTTTTACTTCTAATATCCTTGTTTTGATTTGATTTATAGTCAATTAAATAGATTTTGTTTCTTCCCCAAGTTGAGCCTGTCTTTTGCCCGTGACCATCAGTGGGGAGTGATCCCTCCCAGTCCTTGTCTCGACCCATGAGCCTGCCTTTGGATTTTCTCCTCATCCCAATGTGGCCAGGGGAGGGGGTGGGGAGTGAGCGAGCAGCTGCGTGGTGCTTTGTTACCAGCTGGGCTGAAACCATGACACACACCTGATGGAAATAAGCATATTTCTTGTGCTTTGTAGTATAGGTTGATGAAATTACAGCTTTAAAAACAACAAGCTCTTGACACATCTCCAGTAATAGAAGGCATGATTCTATACGCCTCCTGCATACAGAAAAATCAGTTACTCCCTTACAAATAATGAACATGGATTCCCAGTACTGCTTTTGAGGTAGGCAATATTAGCTAAACTGAGACGGAAACAAAGTGGTTTGTGTCCTTCTTTTCCAAATTCCTATTCAAGCACTCTAAGCCCAAGGTCTGTCTTTACCATGCCCTCTGTAACACTCCTCGATAACCTAAATTCTCAAGTTCTATAGCCATGATAATATATTGAAACATTTCCAAGTGTATGGTAGGTACTGGGCCATCTCAAAGTTCTCAGACTCTCACAGAGATAAACTTGCAAAAGTTGCAGGCAGAGTTTTGGACTGAATAGCTTCTTTAGAGGAGAAGAACAACATGCATACGGTGATAAGTCGTCAATGAAGAGTATCTAGCAGCTACAAAACAAATTAATTCATCCTACTCTTAGTCAATTTATAGCTATTTCTATTGCCCCAAACCTCAGCTTTCTTCGTATTGCAACCAAAAAAAAGGTGAAGCAAAACCACAATGAGAAATATACCACTATTGTAAAGGACTGTATTTTTGTCAACAATAAGAAGCATTAGTTTTTGTTTGAGGATTTTTGTTTCCTCTTAAGAGCTAATTCTGCAGTGCTCGGCAGTTCCTCTGGCTGTTGATTTCAGAAAGAGTTAAGGATACGTACAGTGCTCCAAAGTTAATAGTTAACAGAACAAATTACTTTGGAGGCAAATTTGTACTTGTCTACTAAGCATCATAGACCTGTTTATACTGCATAAAACACTCTGCTTAGAGTCACCCTCTTATTCTTGTAAAATCAGGTGTGCAGGCATAAAGTATTTCTTTCAGAAACTGGCTTTTTTTTTAATAAAAGTAGATAACTCTAAGTTTTTAACCCATCATTCCTAGATAGTCGCAACCTGTCAAGTGAAAAATAAACTGTCAGTTTTGTGTTCGTTTGCCTGCACACAGTTTGTTAATATGTGAATAAATTCCTTCGTGTATACACCAGTGTCTTCTGTTTTCCTGCAGCAAATACTTTCTTTGATTGATGTACTTGGAAGCGATCCTTATCCTCATTCATTTTAATTGAGAGTAATGAATTTAGAGCTTTTATATGCACAGATTGGCTCCGTTCCATTTCTAACTTTCCTCACCTTTGCTAGGAGCACAGCCTGCTCAGGGCTGCATTGGAAGAGGTTCAGGACTTAGTGCAGTGTTCCTGGAGAGGACAGTATCCCATGAGGAGTAGCCATCTGTTTATAGGCAGGCCGGTATTTCCAAACAGCTAAGATTTTTGCAGGCATGTTCTCCCTCCCCATCACTGAGGAATCCATGAATCAGGAAATAAGCTTCTTCCCTTCCCTGATTTGGACAAGATAGAGAGCAGTGTCCACAACTGTGTTTCAAGTTGTTTTGAATTCAGTGAGTGGGTTTGAAAGTACTGCTGTGTTGATGGCATTTGGGGGAAGCTTTACAGAAGAAAAACTTGGCTTTGTGGTGGTTATGTCCTTTAAAGTGAACGTTATTGGCATAAAATAGAACTGTTATACTGTGGTCTCTTATGGATGCAGACACACTGAAATTGTTTAAGGTTAAAATGTATTTTAATTTCACATTTCCTTATATTCACTCAAATTTCTTATTTGCTAGAGCCTTAGAAAGAAGGGATGTAATTTTCCTGTTCCTTTTCAATTTTGAAGGGAACTCTAAAATGAACTCCAAAAATTAGGTATTTACCCTTCTCAGTCTTGTACATTAAAATGAAAAGTTTCTATACCTGCTACGGGAGAAGTCCCACTGACGTTTTTATATTCATATGTCATGTGCCTATTTGCACACTGGTGATGTAATGGCTTTTTACCTATGGAGAACATGAGGCAGCATAGGGATAAACTGGCAAGCACCAGCAACGCTGTGCTTGCGAGCAGCTGCCGAGCTGTACCTGCCATAGTAGGCTTTGTGATCAGCAGCAAGGAAATTGCTGCTTTTTGGAACAGTTTATCAAGCGTGAAGCAATCAATAAAGTTACTGACATCAGTCAAAGCAACCTGTGTAGCTGCGATGATTTATCCCAACTGAAGGTTACTTTGTTTCTGAAATGTGCAAAAGTAAGGGTATGACTAGTAGTTCCCTCTGCTTTAGAAACTAACTGGGTTTGTCTTAACGCATGATCTGGAAAGGGTAGCGTAGGGATAAGGTTAGCTGCAGTGACTACTTGTTTCCTGCAGTGCCATGGACTTATAGAAGATATACTGTGACATGGACGGTGCCTTCAGGGAAATGCCTCTTCTTGTTCCCATTTCAATGAGGGGGTTGGTTGGCTTTGGAAGACTAACGTGTTTGTCTCTAAGAAATGTAGTGACTGTGCCTAATCCCAGGTGTTTGGGAATGGTTCTGCTGCGCTTTTGCATTGCTTCTCTAGCGGTGATCTGGGCTACGTGCCACAGTCAGACCTGCGTCATGGTGAGACAAACTAGGATCCAGCCTCCCCTCTTAGAGCTGGATTAGTGCTGCCATGCTATCATTAGTAACAACTTGTTTTGTCAGTGAAGGTATCAGAGATGACTCAGAAAATGTAGAAGCAGCAGCTCTCTTGAGTAAGAAGGTATTATTTTTACAGAGTCACTTTACTGACCATAACAGCACTTAAATGCTGGGTGTTGAAGTCCAACAGCTGTGATAAGGCTGAATTGTTTATTCAGTCCCAGAAACAGCATTGTCAAACCGTTTATCATTATCCTACAATAATAACATAGACAGTTCTTTCTGAGTCTTCATTAAGTACTCCTACTATTATTATTACTGTTATTAAGTTCACATGTGGTTTCCTCATACATGGGACCACTCACACAGAAAGGTTGCTGGCACTACCTCTTTAAATTCCTAGATTGTGCAAAAGGCAGAAGAGAGTTTGCTTCCATCCTGCAGTATGTTCTGCACACAGATTTTCATACTTAAATTCACAGTTAACAGTAGGGTTGATTGTCTCCTTTGCCTCTGTGGGGGAAGGGAGTGATGTTTTGTCGCTGAAACACAATGCCTCCCACACTTACTCTTGGGTTCCTGCCGCTTAAGCACACACCCCATGTTCCTGGCTCTGCCTTAAGGTACAATCTATCTCCAAATTAGTAGGAAAAGAAAAAAGAAGTTGAGCGAAGTACAATCGAGCCTCTTGGAAATTAGTTAAACACTTAGAAGGGTGTATTTAAAAGAAAACTTTCTGCAATCAACAAAGTACAGCTTTCATCATGTGTTCATGGTCAGAGACTTCTTTTGCTCTTGATGGCTGGCCATTTAGCTTTTTTCTGAGCAAGCTGTCTCATGTGAATTTCCCTCCTGTAAGCCTGTGCTTATTAACTCTTCAGCTATGCTTTTATTTGATTTTGTTTACCCTGTCAAAGCTTACTGGCTTTTGTACATAGCTGCCATTCAGCTAGTTCAGGTTTTGCAAATGCATATATGCAATGTTACATGCAATGTACAAATACATTCTTCAAAGAAGATGTCAAAACAAGTTTCAGCTCATTTTCAGCAGTATCTAATTATAGATACATAATTAATGAGCCTGACATTTATCTTTCTTAACACAAAAGACCATACTTACAAATAAAAGCATTTCCTACAGTACATGTAATAGCTCAAGCATTAGTCTAAGAGAAATGAGAATGTAGTTTAGAACATGATATATTCTGAGGAAATAGAAGAAATATTTCTTGGCAAATAAAATATAGGCTGTTAGTGTGGTTGCTTACAACTGAGAAGTGTTACACCTTGACATCTAAAGTCAAAGAATCATAGAATGAATTACTGGTATCTAGTTACTGAAAATGAATGGTAAATCTCCTGTAGAAAGGATAGAAATTTCATTAATGTAAAGCCATCTTTTTCAGAAAGCATCTAGGGACTGTCATCTAGAACAGTTGCAGACAAAGAGGTGTTATCCACTCTTTCTTGTTTACTCAGTGCATTTGACATTAGATATAGGCAGTCTTTTTGTTAGTATTGAATAGTATCTATCTATACGTTCCTTTAATATATTTTACATACTTAAAGCAACATACTAATTGACTAGTGGCCTAGGGCAAACTCCTCCAAAAATCTTTATCTGCCATTTGCATAAAAGAGTGGCCATGTTGCGTATCAATATGCTTCACCTACTTCAAGAAGGGAGTCCTGCTTATCTTCCCTTATTTCTTACAGTGTAAAGCCATTTCATTTGGGACACTAGGATTCTTGTAAGTCTTTAAAGCATATTTCTGCTATAGGATATTGGCGTTTTTCCCTGGGAAATTAGTTGTAAGTGAACTACTGTCAGCTTTTTGCCTTACAACAGCACCTGGTCTTTAATGAGACAAATAGATATCTCGTGGTTTACAAAAAGGATGAGTTAGTATGTCTGTGGAACCTTATATTTTCTATCCTGTTTCGTTTTTAAATTATAAGCTGGTATACATAAAGTGGCAATAACACAACATCTGCCTTTTTTTTTATATTTTATGAAGAAGTAAGGGAAAGCTTGGATTTAATAATGTTTCAATTGGTTTTGCTTAGGTTTTGAAACTGATACTTCAGTGAAGTGGATGGGAGGTGGGGAGAGAAGCAAGTTCATATTTTGCACTGCTATTGTCTCGACAGGGACACTTTTCCCAATTGAAAAGGTCTCAGTTTATGAGACAGTGGATATATCTTAACGCTTTTCTTTACAGAAATCTTATTGTTTTCTCTTATTCCCTAGTACTTCTTAAATGAGTCATAGGAAAAGCAGCTGGTGAATATTACTTGTCTGACATACCTTTTGCAGTGACAGTATGAAAGTTCAAGGCTCACTATTTCATAGTTGCTTGATTTGAATTAGTTTATTAATTGCTTTTTATGTGCAAACAGAGTAACTAATAAACATCTTATCTTCTTGCATGTTGGAATGATAATGTACCTTTTGGTTAAGATTTAGAAACTTCAGTTATATAAATTTGTGACTCACATTTGCAAGTAATTTGTAGCTTGGAGTAATGGACGTTTAAATCCAGTTATAAAAAATTATACTGGGAACAGGATCCTGAGGGTGGTTTCTTCCATGTAAGTGGACTGAAGAACAAGTGAACATCCAGAAGAAAATGCCTGTGTACTGCACAGCATGTATGATGACAGTGTGTTTACATGAGGTACTACTTCCTGAAGCAAGGCAGAAACTTTTCCAGCTAGTGTTTGTCCTGTGTGTTACAGGTATTTGGGCCTGAAGGTGTTTAAACAACATGCAAATTGATCTGTTATATTGCAATGACATGAAAAGCCCTGAGCATCCTTGAGGGCCCATTTGCAAACATGTTGAAAACATGTCCTTGCCCTGAAGAGCTGGCCATCTGAACAATTATAACAGGCAACAGGAAGAAAAAAGCAAAACGCAGAGTTGAAACAACTTTCCTGATTCAAAGTGTGGCTTGGCACAATAACCCACCTTCCCTGAACTGTTGTCTTAAAGAGAAGGATGTAGAAGACTCTTCACCCTGACTTCCCCTTTGTAGCTCAGGTTTTAGTGTCCTGTTTCTTCAGCTGCTCCTACAAATGGAGTCCAAAACAAGAGTTGCAGCATGAAGGAATGTACATATGGCAGTCTGGAATGGGCTCTGCAAAAGGAAACCAAACAAAAATCACCACCTTGGACAGTCTCTCAGGCTATCTCTGTGAGTCATTAGGAGAATAACAGGNCATCCCCTCTGCAAGTTGCTCTGGGCTTGGTTTCAAGCTTTTTGGTGTTTTTCCTCTGTCATCTCTTCATAATGGAACACCTGACAGAAAACCACCCCTTAGTTGTCATTAAGAGTTATTATAAGGAAACAAATTTTGTCCATTTACTTCTAGCTGTACACATTATGGTTTGGTTTGCTTTGTTTGCATGTGCAGATTTCCACCTCTTCCTACAAGCTGGTATTTTAGGTTTTGTCTAGTCCTTATCTATCGTTCTTTTCAATTGTAGGTAGCTCGCTCTTTCTTTTTGATTCTGTATGAAGGCTTAGTTAAATGCCTATTTAAGAACTGATGAGTAATTTAAAGGATTTAGGGGAACATTCTGTGCTATTATATGCAAATGCATGCCATGCATGGCTCCCTGTGTCATTAACCTGGCAGTCATTTCATGCATGACTCCCCATCTTATTAAGCTAGCAGTATGGAATATTTGATTTACTAAACTGCTATGAACTACTTAGTGTGCTAATATAGGAATATAACTTTTAAGTTTCTCTGGAATAACTATCTTTGAAACAGATTCAGGAAAACAATAACATTATTTTGACAGCTGTGCTCAGTTTCTAAGGTCTATTTTAGTAAGCTTCACAGAACTGGCAGAGAAGTACCTTTGATTTGAATAAGCCGTACAATGACTGAAAATGAAAGTCACCAGATTAATTAGAGCCCTTCAGAATTCTGCAGGCATTGGAGACCCAGGTCTGCGGTGTACATGTGAGTGTTCAGTGTACAGAGCTTGTGGGAGTTAACTACAGGCGTGTGCAGTTCTGAATCTAAAACTCTTCTCCAACATTTTGAAACTCTGCTTATATCCAAGCTCTTCCCCCTTCCCAGGCTTTCGTTACCATAGCAGTGTTCCCTGGCCATGGGATTTACTGGGGGTAGTGGGGGAAGGAATGTATATTTGTTGACTTGGTTCAATGCCAAATGGAGTAGGAATTATATATGCAGGATGTTGGATTCTTCCTTTAGTGTCCATTTCAGCTGGCATCTAATGTCATCCAGATAATTGCAAGCCACTCTGTCATCATTCAGCCAGCTGCACAGAACAAAACAAAGAGAAATTTAGGATCAAAAGGAAGGAATAGCAATTTAAAAGGCTTTTAAATGTTGTTTTCTCTCTTTCTCAATCAGTAATACTTAAAAGCCTTTAATTTACCCCACCCCTTATCCCCTTTCAGAGACATACACACACACTCACATTTGTATGACTTTGAGTGCTGCTGGCTTGAATGATAATATGTGAGCACTGAGCTGCCCAAGTAAATGACACAAGCAAGAAATGAGGTCAGATAATGACATCCAAAACCAGAGCAGAGGGAATCATTCAGCATCCTCTGGTAGTCTGATTGCAGCTAAGAGCGTGAATCAGCTCCACTTTTATACCTCCTTCATGTTGAAAGTTCTCTACTACAGTATGTGTGCTTTAGATTTGGAGCAGGCATCTGAATCACAAATGCAGCATAATGCCATACATATAGTATGGGCCGTCAGAGACTTATTTACCTAGAAGAATGGTGATTTCAGAGGGCTGTGTAAGTCTCCTCTGTACTGTGGCTGTGCTCTGTGGTACTTTTAGCATTGGCATAAGCTGTGAATATGCATTCAAGTGGGAGCTGTGTGGAAAGTGAGCCTGTTACATGTGGAGGAAGGAGGGTATTAAAGTACTGCTAGGACCGACAGGGGAAGCGTGTGTACACAGCTGTATCAGGCAGAGCTAGCTGCAGAGAGTGTGCATGCATATCAGGGGGATGCATGGATGGCTTTGCTTAGCAGACCATGGTTATAGAAAATAAAAGGCTGTCGTATTCAGCATGTTCAGTACCCTGTTCAGTACCCTGCTCAGCAGAGACTGTGTTTGGTGGGGGGCTGCGAAACCAGCTTCTGGACAGGCTGAGACATGGAAGCATTGACAAAACATGCTTGGTGGTGTGACCAAGAAGCCAAGGGCAGATTGAGGAGTGGTTCAAGTCCCTCCCATTTGAACTTTGGAGGAAAAAAAAAGCTCAGATTTTGGCAGGAAATTGTGTAAGTGCCTTGTGTCATGCATGTCTGTCAAAGGAGAGTCAGTAGTCCTAAATGTAAGAAACCTGTACACATTTTAGAACAAGATTGTTTAATCTTACTGATTTCTTGGCAAGATCCCTCTGCTTAGCTGCTGTCCTACGCTGATCAATCTTTTCTTTCTGTATTAAAAGTTTTTTCTTGTTTCTATAGATGCATGCCTGCCTGCCTTTCCTCCCACCCTCCCTTCCACCCTCTTGAGGGCAAAACTGATTTCTGGTTTGCTTTGAAGTATCAATATCTTTTTTTCCTTGTGTTTGCTATGGTGGCAGGTTATCTCTTGTTGAAAGTACTCTTTTCATCAAAGCTGGACTCTGCTTACCTTGCTGATCTCTTCTGGTCTCTTTTATTTTCATCTGGACGATTAGGTCTCTGGTTTGCAAATGCTTTACATTTTTTGTGCAGCAGAGGGTCCCTCATTTTTTTGCCTGTTTTCAGCCAACCCTAGATAATGAATTGGAAACATGAGATGAAATGACCTCTGTGAGTTAGTTGTGTGGGCAGTTGGGATAAGGAAAAGGGATTATTTTGTTTTGTTGGGTAGCCACAGGCCTCATCATTATAATTTCCCAGATGCTCCAGTCCTTGTACGGAGAACCTTTAATCTGTGTTGTGCTCTAGCAAGTACCAGAGGTGGCTTCTTATGTGTTGGCCATACACACAGAGGTGAGTAGCAGAGAGGTGGGCATCCAGACTATGTGAGATTTTTAGTTAGCCATTTGTGATCAAGCTAAGCCTATTAATTCCCCAGAAGAGAGGTTGACTAAGTGTTTCTGAATCATCCAAACTCACAGAGAAGCAAATTAATGGCCCTGAGTACCATGGGATTACTACTTGCGTCTTTGTTGAAGTCAAGCTCTACACCCAGATGTTGATTATTCAAGAAACCTCACTCTGACTGTAAACTAGGAAAAATAATCTACTTTACCTCTATACATAGGTAAGTCAAGTCCTGCCAAGTGTTGTCAGTAGTTATCAAGGCAAGGTCAATAACAATAAATGTCCTCTGTTCATTGATCTGAGCAAATAAAATGATACAAAACTACATTGCAGGCAGGATTCCTGTGTAAGAATAGAGTCAAGTGTCTCAGTTGATAGCCTACTACTTTTTTGCTGTGGGTAGACTGATATTTGAAGAATGAAGTAGCCAAAGGTGAATAGTGTCCCTGACCAGAGGCAGCTACTCAGGGTAGGAAAATAGGATTCAGTGATGCAGCATATGATGGAGTGATTATGGGTGAGCAGAACAACATAAAAGAGGCAATGTGAACCTGAGTGTTGAAAGCTTTAATGACAAGCATTATAAATGCTTCTAACCTGGAACATGTCCGTAACAACTGCAGTTTTATAGTCAGGATTTGTTGTAAAAAAATTTTTTTCCTGTTCCTGTGTGAATAGCCTACCCAAACATGAGGCACTTACTGGCCGCTGTGTTAGCTAAGCATAAAACAGCAGATTCAGTCAGAAAACTTCCAATGGTGGGGCTGTTAATTCATCCAAGTAGGCCATGCAAATACTTCAATTTGACAAACTTCTTGCTGGAAACATGTAAAGTTTCAGCCTGGTTTCCTGCTGGTTCACCCATGCAGCTTGCTGGAAGCATGCCAGCTATGAAGTGAGATGCAAAGGGTGTGGAGGTTGTTTGTCTGTTCTGCCAGGTGGGCTACCTTGGGTCTGGGGCTCCCAGACTTCCAGGCTACTGCCTGTGAGCCAGGGCAGGTGGACTGCCAAAGGTGTGAGAGAGCCCACCAGGCAGCCTGGGCTGGAGCTGCAGTCTCCTTCTTTTGGAGAGTATTTCAGAATCGATGAGCAGAATAAATTTATCTCAGAAACGGCAAAGTTGTCTTTGAATGCGTTCTCCTTTCCTGCTTTAAAAGTGGATGAGACAAGGGCAGGAAAACAAACTGAAGGACAGAGAAGGAAGCATTACATCTTTCAATTAACATACATTTCCTGTACCTATTACTGAAGTTAAGGCTGGAGAAACATTTTTGAACAAAAATGTGATGCTCATTCTTCTTGTACAGAATTTTAGGCCCAGAAACCAAAAGAAGGTAAGACAAAGCTAAAGGCTTTTCAGACATGAGAAAATTGCACTAATTGTTTAGTTAAATGTGTGCTTTTAAATCTGGTTGGTTAATACAGAGGAGGAGTTACGATGAACATATTTTTATAGGTTTAAACCCTAATTTTACTAGCTCAAATCAAAAGGACTGGGATGGCAAGCCGTACAGTCTGAAACATGGAAGTGTTTTCCCGGGAAGACTCCCCCTGGTTCAACGATTAGTCAGTATGCGGTGGCCAGCCATCACTATCGGCAAGCAGCTGTCACATCCTTTGGCTGAACTGGTGCTGTTTCTGGCCATACAGTGCAGTATACAGCTTGCTGTTTTATTCACTGCTTGCATTTGCTAGGTTTTGTGGATTGAATTATTTATATGGTAGCAATTGTCAAATGATCTAGGCCAGAGAAATTCATTTTCTTGCAGGACCCAACCTGATGTGGCAGCGTGCTGTTATGTACCACACCAGAATTAGCAGCTGCTGCTTTTTAGAGAGGCAATGCTTCACTGATGTAATGCTAGAAAGGCTGCTGCCAAGAGACGACTCTGAATATTTCAGAGGCAGCTGTTTGCCTGGAGAAGGTGGTGACATTGGTTTGCAGATATGAACCAAAACTGATAACAAAAGCAGAACCATGCCAAATGAATGAGGAAATGGGGACTGTCTTAATTCTGAGTATTGTAGCAGGTTCTCCCTGTACTGGTACTTTCCCATTTTCTGCTTTTCTGCCTCCTATAGGCCACAGCTACTGGGCTAAGGTTACAGCTATGTAAGAGTGGATTCCTCTAGTTGTCATAGATGTGACTGGGTGCAACTGCAGTTTCCTTGTAACGGCAAAATGCATGGTTGTTTAGAGCCTGCCCTTCACCTCAATTTAGTGGTTGCCTTACAAGTAATCAGAGAAGCTGTGAATGTGGGAATGCAGGTCATGTTGCAGAGGAAGCCCTGCCTACTGTGCACAGCAAAATATGCATGTTTACCAATGCTCTCTGCTTATCACTGGAGATGAGAAAACATTAATTCAAAACATCATATCCCTTCAACTTTTCCAGAGCTGCTGCTGCTTTGCTGCTGCTTTGCTCATTCTCCTCCTCCCCTCCCTACTACCACATGCTTTCTCAGAAGAAAAATTTCTAAAACTATGGCCAAGTGAAAAGTAGATTTTGCTCTGAAACCAGTAAACTGTACTTTATGCTTCAAAATGTTGTATTCAGACTTTGGGACTCAGTCACACTCAAAATTGAACTCAAGCTCCCATTCACTGCAGGAAGAGTCAGCCCCTCATCTGTTGAGGTTTTACAGGCTGCAGAAATGCTTTAGGGCCCTTAGGGTCTCGCTAGCCTGATCCACCCAGGTGGAAACCTACAGGAGAATCCCAGAGTAGTGCTAGAATTTGCATTTGGAATCAAACATAAGAGGAATTGTTCATCTGAACTGTGATATATGTAACCTATCATTATTTCTGTAGAAGAAAGCTCTTTGACACTAGATGGACTCTAATCTAGCAGAGAAAGGCATAATGAAACTATGTTGCTAGAAACTGAAGGGAGACTTAATTGGTTTATACAGTGAGAGTAATTAATCACTGGAACTGAAGGAGGCTAGGATTCTCTATTGCTTGTAATCAGGGTGGAAAGTCTTTCTATGCCTCCGCCACAAGTAAGGGGCTTGAGATAGAAATCATTGTGTTATATCTTCAGCCTATGCTATTCTGGAAGCCCTAAATAACATGGTTCCTACTGAACTAGGAATCTGTGAATAATTGCTATTAATTTTTGCCCTTTTTCTGTACTAGTGGTTATTTTGAAAGCAAAATTGGAGGGAAATCCTACAATTCAGTTTGACATCACAGGTGAGATTTCATACTACTTCTAAGATTTCTTTTTTTTTTTTCTTTTAAGTTAATTTCAGCGTAGTTAAAAAACGAGTTTTGGGTTGGGTTTTTTTTCTGTTTTTTCCTCCAGGAAAAAAAATACTCTTTCTAGACCTCTGAGCAAGCATCACCCATAATGGAATAAGCAGAAACAAAACAGATCTCAGAAACACCCTTCATGACATCTCCTCTCTCTCATTTATGAGGCACTATTTGCAGTCAATGTAATCTAATACCAATGTAATGGTTTAGGTGGTGTTGCATTGCATTCCTCATGATGGGAAAAAATATAATCAGCAGATCTGCTTTTCCTCCCATTTTAATAATAAATAGTAAAAACTAGCAGTTCCATTTAAAATAGCTGTAAGTGGCACTACAGATCAGACCAGTGAAGCATTGTTTGCCTTTCAGATTATGAACTTGTGGAGGGCTTCTTGATTATCACTTTTCTTGGCAATATCATATAATTAACTTAGCAACATTCTGAGTTTTAATAAAGATTTATTTATTACTGAATTACACAAACAAGTTTCATTTTTCCAGGTCCGCATGTAGGAGAAGTGTTAGCAAAAATAAATATTCTAATCACTTTTGTCAAAACAAATTGCTAACTATGTCTTTACTATTCTGCATGCGAGAGCTACTTGTAGCATTCATTAATCTAACAGTTTATGATTTTGATTTCCAGATGGAATGATTAGCATTTCTAAGCCTTTTATATTCAAACTGCAAAAATAAGCCTTTTTCAGGGGTCACTGGAGGCAAATAATTTAAGTCTAACACTTTGCTCAGTTAAACATGGTGGTTCCTAAGTAGCTCATTTAACACATTCTTTGTGATGCCTTCATTTTTAATATCATTTAAAAACTTTATTTGTCATATGAAAGAGTGGAGTCAACTGCTGTTATCCCAAATATCTACAAAGGTCACTTCTACAGTTTTAATCTTTTCTTTTGCCTTCCTGCCTACCTTCCTGATCAAGAGTACCACATCTCACAATTCTGCAAAACTACGAAAGAAACTTCTGAAAGGAGTATATTGCATTTATTTTTTCAAAGCAACCATTCTTTGAAAAGTAATACTGAAATCTCTTTGAATAACGCTGGAGATTTATAATAGTGATTGGATTTCCTCAAGTAAATTCTAAAGCTATATCATTTGGACATTTTTTTATTTTTCTAGGTTTTGTGTGTGAATGGAGCACCAACATATTGTGACTGATTGCAAAGTAGCATCACTTTGTTTTTGTCAGTTGCAAGAGTAGAGAGAAGTGGGTGAAGCTAACTGTATGCTTTTATATTTAAATGGCAGGTATTAAATACATCTAGTGGGTATTTCCCAGCATACCTTGTAGAAACTTAGGCTTAGTTTCATTCTTTCTAGCTTAATTCTTGTATGTATTTTCCTTCGGATCATCTGCCAGAGGAAATAGTGACACCTCTGTGAGGTATCTTGGTCTGTAAAACTCCAGTGGCTTCCCTTTCTCCCACAAGTAATATCAAGTCTTTCCTTCAGTTTGAAAAGTTGAGATCTTTTAGCCTTCTATCTGCAGCAACATTTGATTATTTTTTGTGATTTCCTAGTTTTGAATTCCTGTCCTTATTCTGCTTAATTAAAACACTGGGTACTGATGTTGGTGACCACATGCCTGTTGCCGTGTCAGTTGTCTGACAAAAGAAATTGCTTCCTCACCCTAAACGGTTCTTTTGAAAAGGGAGTTGTGCTTGCAACCCCCTTGAGATACCAGCCAGTTGCTGTTCTGCCATGAGAGATTTGTTTCTCTGGGAGTTACAGCAGTTTCCTGTATTTTAAACTGAAATTAAATGCTTCATACTAAGTGACATGTTATTACATCAAATCTGAGTCTGACACCCTAAACTGTTGCATGCTGACTAGTGCCTGCAAACAGTGTTGAACAAGCCTGTTAAACTCCAGAGACTTCAGTACTTTGGCAACCTGAACAGCACTTTTTGATCTTGGTTGTGGCCAACAGCCTGAGGATTGATGACAAACCAGCCTGGGCAAAATACTGAGTGATGTTGCTGAGGCAGTGGGAATGCAAACCTTTCCCCTTTCAGGAGTCAGCAATAAAGTTAGTGGCAAAGTTGCAGCAAGTGGTCGAGTTCACAATTGGATTGCTACAGCAATACAAAGTTGAAAGGAATATAGATTTTTTTTTTTCCCCCTGTACAAAAGATTTAGCTGTCTGAGGTGGTAAAAAGCTGTGAAATTTCCACAGCCGCGTGGATGCCCTGTAGTTTCCATAGGAAGGACGCTGACTTGATGGCTCAAGAGAGGGACCGATAGGGAGGAGAGACTGCTGCTGCAGGTTTTATATAAAATTTTGAGCATCTGTGCCTTTCTTTTCCCATTTTTTTAAATGCATCTAACTCCCATTTTTGCAGAAAGCTTCTCAGAATTTAGTGAGTTCGTGTTGGAAAAGTGCTTTCAGTCTTTTCTAGGTGGTTGATAAGTATCTGACAATACCTGAAAGCTTTTGAACGTGGACTGAGTAATGCTCCAAAGTACATAATGTAAAGAAGAAACGTAACAAGAAAATAATGAGTTGATAGGTTAAGAAACTGATTACTCCCCATTATGTATCAATAAATATTCACTGCCTATCAGTGGACTTACAGGCAGTTTTATCAACACTAAATTCCTACAGCAAAGAAGAGAGTCGGGTCCCAGATCTTCATAATTTCTAAATTCTGTGTAAAAGGAGTAGTCAAATAGGCTGTCAAAATAGTGAAACGAATCTGGGGAGTATTAATTTTTTTTCTTTTAAGCCTTCAGAAGGGCATGGTAGCAATCATTGTTTTGTTCGAATGGGCAAAATTCTGTATCAGTTTTAGCACCATAAATGCAGTGTAACTTTATTAAGTGGGCCTGTACATGATAAACACACAAAGCTCAGAATCCATCCCAGCATGCTGTAGGCTGAAAGCTTACATTTGCAAAACTCCCACAGGCACTTATAACTGATCAGTTCATATTTTGCTTTGCACAAATTTTATTGCTTAATTTTTCTGTGCTTTCCCTTCCTCTTTATTGACTTTAATTAAGTTTTCCTTAGGGTTTGCATGCCTGGCAAACTTTGACTGCTTAAACGAGTAATCCTGTTTACTCATTGCATTATCCCAGCTCCACTTTTGGGCTGAAGTGTATATTTTCTTAAATTCTCTTGGAACTATTGCTGTTCAGCATTATAAGGATACTAAGAACTGCTCTTGTAAAAAAGAAGCAGCAGTTTTGTGTGGCCAGTTTGAAGAATTACATTCAAGGTTTTACACCTACGAAAAGAGTATCTTTTAAGGGGAAAGTGTGTAAATGTCATAAAAGCCAACACTGTCTTCCCTTGTGTTTCATTTGAAAATTTTTAAGTTTTAAAAGCATGAAGATTTTAATAGCTGGGGCACTCACGTTGGAAGTTCCATAAGAAAATAAGAAGGATGTGTAGTTCTGCATGCAAACAATGGAACAGCTAATGGAACTACTTGTATTTTAATTCATTTATATAATTCTATACATTATGGTTTAGGCATAATTTTGTAATTTTTCTTGCTAAGTGATATCAAAATTATGGTGAATTTTTGGAAAGCCTGGTAAAGCATTTAGTTGCTCTGATATTTTCAGTTTAATGAGGGAAATTTTAGCAACTTGTTTTTAAATGCTTGTAAGTGTAGGGATTTTTTCCTTTATTGTGGGACCCTAAAAAAACCCCAGTGAAAAATT
>VYZV01045956.1:50130-63839 GCA_013401275.1 Pandion haliaetus
TAGATAAACCATATCATAAGAGGGTGTCCCAGCTTTTTCCCATGGTATACTTAAGGAAGCTCTCACCTTACCTGCAGTATGGCACCGGCTCCAAACTGTGCCAGGAATCCCACAGAATTGGAGGCTTCCCTCGCAGCCCTTTCCCACTTTCTGCAGCAAATAGAAGTTGGGTGCTAGGGAGAGTTTTTCCCTGCATCTATCCCTACCTCAGCACACTGTTTGGGAGATAAAGGAAGCAACAGTGTGAAAAATGTTCCCACTCTCCTGTTTTGATGTTTGTTTGTTTCTCTCTTGCTCAGGTGGGCAGTTATTTGATAACACAACTGTTCTAAATCCACCTAATGGAACTGCTTAAAGACGAGCCACTTCAAATACTGGACATAGGAGGAATGCACATTTTATAATGACAAATAACTATATAGACAGATCATCAGTTAATTTAAAGCTTTTGGTGGAATAAGGTGAGAGCTAGCATTTCTGTTTCAGTCAAATATGGTTTAGATTGTTGTGATATTTCATTTCAGAGAATTTTCTGTAGATGCAAATGAACACTTCATAAATAAATCTGTAACACACGTTCCCAAGCATAAGTCTGATCCCCAAGGCTCTGGTAAGCACATTAAACAGTACAAGGTACAGTAAAGTGCATTTCATTGAAAATAAAGATACATAATGGTCCAGGATAAATACAGGGAAGAGGGGTCTGTGTGTCCAATAGGTTTTAAAGCTATACAAAATTACATGCTTTCAGACGTCACAAAGGTATTTTTCCATATCTCTCATATAAGAGATGAATTAAAGTTATGTCTAAAAAAATTGTTAAAAAAATATTGCTGGAAATGTTTTTTATTATTATTTTTGCTTCATTTTTTCTGAAGTTTGGAATGCCAGTATGAATTTACATTTGCAAAGATGCTTCGCCGCCCATGCTTATAGCAGGCCAGGAGCTAACTGTTCAAATCAAGTCCAGAAGCTGAACATTTCTGTTAGCCCTGAAAGGCAGGGTTTATTAGTTTAGGTGCTGCCCCTTAGGTATGTGGCTGATGAAATGAAAGTTATTGGAACTCACCAGCTTGGAGCGCAGGTGGAGCAGGCACGTGCCTTTCAAAAGACATAATTTCAAAACACCCTGGGAAACCCTCCCGCCCCTTTACAGTCTGTAGAAAATGGATGGTGTGTAGTCCTCCACTGTCACATAAGCTGCCCTAATTCAGTGAAGCACCTCTGCTCCCATGTGGAGGCACTCTTACTCCTCCAAACTGTAATCGCATTTTTGTCCTGAATATTATTTATGTTCTCTCTACATAGATTTGAGTCAGTAATATGAACAGAGAGAGAGAGCCATCTTGTGGAAGATTGCTTTAATATCTTCCAGCTTTAGATGCCAGGCACTTCAGAAGCCTTAATTCTGTAGACCTTATTTTTGCAATGAGAGACCTCAATTACAAGCAAGTATCCTATAATATTTATACAGATGTGTCAGTTTCTGCACAAAGGCACGTTAAGTGAGCAGGGAATGATACTGCTCCAACATTTGGCTGCTGGCACTTGATACGTGTGAACAGCATGTTCTTTCGCCCCATCTTGAACTACATAATCAGCAGTTTCTTCTCTTCTTTCCATATTGCTGTTGTGCACAATTTAGATATTAAATATAGGTCTTGATTTTCTTTGTAACAGACTGCAAATGAAGCTTCACTGCCTCATCTTGGAAATGTGCAGTGGAAGTCGAGTTGAAAATAATATTTTTCCCTTCATCGTTACTGCTTTCGGTTGAATAAATGCACAATTCTTCCAGACTACAGCGAACATTAAAAAGCTGTTCTCATCTACAGGTTCCAGCCCGAGATGTGCAAAATGCTTCTAATGAAGCTGCAAAACATGTGAAAACAGAGTGACAAGATCTTCTGTGTAGCAGAGAGGAGCTCCCACTTTAAGCAGAAGAAAAAGAGCAGAGGGCATCTTTCTGGTAAGAGCAGATTATGTGCATCTAGGAAAGCCTGAGCTCTTGAAAAAGGGAAAATTAAAATGGTGCCTTATCTTCTAGCCTCCCCTCCTGAGTTAAGGGTATGAGCTATACTTTTCAGCCCCTCTATGAGGCAAGGAAGAGTGGTGCCAGGTCACTGAAACACCCTCTGAAAGCAGAAGGGACGGGCTGAATATATGCAAGTTGGCCTATTGCATGTTCTTCTGGTCAGTCATCTATCTAAATATTTCTGCAGCGATTAGCACAAGACTATCTAATACCTTAAATGCTGTAGTCAGCAGGTGCTCCGAGGGTATTGAAATTCCTGTTAATCAAAGATGTTGATCCCTTTCAACATGCTTGATTTTCTTACCAATGGGAAACTTAGCCTTGATTTAGCTGAGTTCTTTAAAGATGTCAAATTTTTTTTCTGCCTTATTTTGCAAAGGATTCATGAGTTATGAAATAGGGACAGATCAAATTTAAATTCAGTCTAATGTGGTCTTCTGATAGATCAATGATAAATACACATTTAGAGAAATCTTTTGCATGCAGAATCACAGCATACCTTTAATTTCGATGCAGAAATGAACATAGTGTTTGGGGGTTTGACCTGTTTTGGTTTTCCCCATCAGCAGCCTATTTGTTGTATTTTAGTATTTGCAGTACTTGATTCAAAGTCAATTTTATATGGAAGGTATCTATGATGTGCCACACTCAAGGTTTGGGAAACTAGACTGAATTGCGTGAAATCCTTATAAGTATTAGCAGGAATATATGTTTGTGAAGCGCGGGTTCTGAAATAATCAACTGAATAATTGTTGCATAGAGCTGGCAAATCTGTAACGATGTGATAATGTTGATTTAAAAATGAAATCAGCCATAACATTGGCAGACTATTACTCTTCTATCTCAAAACACAGATTAGCCATTCGGTTGAAAGAAACTTTCTCTACCAAATGTTACAATGTTTTCCTTTCTTAGAGAAGCCAAACTGAAAAACAAACCATATCAAATGGAAAGGAGGGTTAAATATTTACCAATATATGATAATTGATGAGTCAGCCCAGAGTGGACCTGCTCCATGAGTAGCAATGTTCTAGGAAGAAGCATTCCGTTCCACTTGATGGGCTACTGCTCTGTAGCAGTTGCTCAGCAATGCTAAAGGACCCCCTGTCCTTTAGCCACAGATCTCCCTCCCAGGCAATGACTGCTATAACTAGAAATACCCAAAATCTACTCACTGTTTTCTTGACTCTTTCAGAATAGTCGAAAACAAAGAATATTGCTGTATTGCACTCTGGCTTTTTCTGATCTTTCATTAGAAACCCAAAGAGTGTGTGTGTGCGTGTGTTAAGCTGTAAATGTCATTACCTATTTCTCATGAATATTTCAGATTCAGAAATTTACAGGCTATTGTTCTCATAAGGAAAACATGTTGTTTCTGGATACCTTAGTGATGAGTGATATAGAAAGCCTCAGTAAGATGAAATAAATCTATTCTGAGTGTGAAGTACTGTGTAGCCTTGCTTTTGCTTTATTTTGTTTTTTACTTGAATAGTCAGAGATGAAAAACGATGTAACATTTGATTTAAGTTTGGTTATTTGCCTGTGCGACATGCAGATGCCATAATATTTCAGTAGTTTTTGTCAGATGTCGAGGAATCTGAACTGCTGGTAAATGTTAATGTCTTAAAGATAACTATTTTACTGGCATATATTTTCAGTTGACACACTAGTAGGTGATCCGAGCAGAACTATAGCGAAGATGGGGGGAAGAGGGGTCTCTGTCTCACATGCACACACCGATACAGCAGTTCAGAGCAAATAGGGTACATCTCCCTCCCTTTTGCCATCTTAAAAAGGGGCTGCAAGTCCACGATGCTGTGGTGAGCCAGTGGCTGTGGCAGAGGGGTCTCAGGGAGGTTGAAAGGAGCGCTCAGCCAGGTGCCCGCTGCCTGGAGGTTGAGGGTGGGGGACTGGTGCTGGCAGGCCTGGGGAAGGGAACTGAGTGGATACTGCTCTGTTCTGAATGCAAGTCCAAACAATTTGCAGTGCAAGTTTTGTCACCCAGAGAAGGCACTCAGGTACTGTTCTGTGGTATCGTGCAGTTCACAGATGTAAAACTGCTTTCAGTGAATATGGAGAAAGTAAGAATGAGTCATGATGAGCTCTCTGCTTTATTCTGATGTGTATTGTGGGTTTCTTCTAACTTGTGCATTGCTGCCTGAGTGAACGCAGCTTTATGTCAAGAAGTCTTTAAAGTGGTCTTTAAAGTGAGAAGAGGGAAAAGGGAAGTGCTGGCACAGGTAAGAGAACTTCAGATGCACAGCTTTAAATTGTGACAGTAGCAGTGCAGATTAGGATGGTTTATTTTTTCCAGGGCTCACTTGATGGCCAGGGAGAATTGCTATTCTTCTGTCCTGAGGAAGGAGAAGGGGTTTTAGAGAGATGTAGTAGGGAAGGAAAGAGAGAGAAAGTGTGGCACAGACCCTGGGAAGAATCAGGGCACCAAAAAATTGCAGGCTGAGGGCTTGCTGTTTATCCCAAGCTGAACAGATAGGCCAAGTTGTCTCAAGCACTGGAGGAAGAGGTTGTGCTTAGGTAGGAGAATATAAGTGCGGAACTCTCCTTTGGCTTCCAACTATGACACTGATGCTTTCCATCATTGGGTGAGAGAATAGCAAATGCTTCCTTTTGTTTGTGAATTGCTTTAAATGGTTGTTGTCATTGCGCAGCGCAGGATAAATCCTGTGAGAAGCCCATCCTAGCTTGCTTGGCTAGGAAATAGCTAACCATGGCTGGTATGCAGGGATGTGCAATCTAGGTGCTGCTACGGGAGCTGGTTAGTTGTCAGATTTCATTTTGGGAGAGGTAAAACGCCAAGGCCTTGCCAATGCCACACTGTAAACATCAGATTTGGAGAAAAGGCTGCAGAGCACAGCCATCTGGTCCGGTAATGGTGATGTGAGCTGTACCAGGAGAATAGGGAGGGCAAATGCTCAGTTTTCAATAACGTGGAATACACTGTTGGAGGGAGTGCCTTTCAGTAATGCAAAATAAATTATAATCCAACATTTTGTTTTCTGTAGCTTTCAGTTGTATATTAAAAACACTAAATTATAGTGATAGAGTGAGTGTAATATTCAGAGGTCTAAACAGTCTTTTTGAATCTCTATTTCTAATTGATACTTGGGAATGATACATATCCTGTGCAGTGGGTATTGTTATATTGTAAGATTATCTGAGTAGTTTTTATCCTGAAAAAATAGTGAGGATTCAGCTTCTTTTTACTTCTACCCCAGTGTTTCTGTGCTTTGATTTTATGACTGGTGTGTTATTTGGTAATTAGTATTCTTCAGCTTTCTCTAACATTTGTAATAATGGTGGTGCCTTCACCTACCAATGACATTAGTAAATAAGTCAATTTAATTTTTTTATGCACCTGTCAAATTGGCATGTTGTAACCAGAGAATTTGATAACCATAGAACAAACCATTATTTTTATAATGCTCTCATTCCATAAAGGGTGCTGTAATTTCCCCAGGATAATTAGGGAAACTGATCACAAAAGCTCAGGGATGTTTGCATCACATTATGAAGTTTCTCATATGCCATTGGTTCACCATCACTGTCTTATATCCTGACTGTGGTAGAAGTGAATGGAAAAATCCCATTGTCTTCTTAAGGCCAAGATTTCCAAACGGAAGCCTAGTACAGAAATAATTGCATACAAATCTAGGAGTCTTTCTGCATCTGTTAGTCATACAGGATCATGCGTATCATCCAGAACGCCTTGGTCTTATGCTTTGAGTTACAAACTGCTACCTTGAAGCTCCCTATGCTCATGTGTAGCTGCTCTTTCCAAGGTCACTTCTAGTTCCTCTTATGGATTTGTGCAAGAGAGATTACTCAGCCGTGACAGAGGTTATATCACTGCTGTGGACACATTCAGGGCTTTTCTAGCACCTTCGGGATCCTCTGCCATGAAACTGAAGGGAAGCTGGAAACATTTCCCCTCCCTGCCCCCTGTCTCTCCAGATACTCCCAAGTCACTCCTAAAGAGCAGCTGTGTAAGAGAAGAAATTCCCCAAATGGCAGGTGTTTTCCAAACATTTTCAGTATGTGGGTTAGAAGAAGAAATAGTCCCATCCCACTGTGTCTTTTCTCCCTGTGCCTGCACAAGGTCTTCTGCTCACTGTCACATTGCCAATGGGACAAATGGGGCTGCTAGAGACAGGGTAGACCTGCTCAGTGCATATAGTTCAACCCAATAGTTCACTGAGCCATGCTGCCCCTCTTTGGCATACGATAGAGGGAATTGTTTTGCAATAAAGTAAAACAATTGATTTAATTCCCTTGTTCCTCTCTCTCTGCAGAAATCCAATGATACTGGCTAATGATATGCTAAGGGGAAACAGTATGTAGGAATGATCTGTGCAAATGCTGCTATGCATTTTTACAGGCCACCACATCTTGTGAGTAAGGAAAAGATGTTGCCTAGAGTAGGCAATTATTGCATCTCAGGTGTTACAGGATAGAGGGGTTTTGGGGCCAAAATGAGTGTGCGCTGCAGTTTTCTGACAGTCTTACAGCATCCTTCACCCCAGCAGTAATGTTCTCTCTAAAGAGCTTTGTATGCAAGCCAAGATGAGATCAGCACTATCTTGCACTAATGACTGAGTTTTTAGTTTTAGGGAAGTTCTGTCAACATGCAAACTGTGGAAAATCCTAAAATGAGTTACCAATATTTAAGAAGCATTGCAGATGCATGGATGTGCTTCTCTGTATTTGTACACACTTATCAATTAGCTATATGATTCTCAAAGTTATCTAGCTAGAAAGAACTGTATGTATTTGAGACTGGGGCAAGTTCATTACATTGGTGACACTGGATAAGTAACTGTTATTTATGTAGTTGAATAGATAGATTTAATAAATCCCCAGCTTCTTAGCTGTTCTACTGTGATCATTTAAACTCCTGATCCTGGACCACAAATGTTACTTCCGAACTGCCAATAGCTAACATGACTACTAACCTTGTTGTCACCATCGAAAGTATATTGACAGCTAGCTATCTTCTGAAAGAATCCTATATAGTGCTGTAGCCGTTAGGAGGTTGCAGAATAGCTGCCTACCACAGGAAAAATGCAAGTTAGGCAACCTTCAGACCTTTGGTATACACTAATTACAATATGAATTGTGTGAATTTCATTTGTACTCGCATATTTATATATATCTCATTAATTTGTTACAAAGAGAGAAAAAATCATTACTGTAGAGTCAAATTGCCTGTAAATGACTTAAGGAATATGTTAATGATCCTGCTCCAAATGAATAATTATAAAGCAGGTGCACTTGAGATGTGATCATTTAACTGACAGCAAGTAGCTTCTAATGTCTTGAATATCCATGATAATGGTGATGTCATAGCAGCCAGTTAAAATCATCGCTCACATCCTCCATTTAATACACAGGAGAACTGTGGATATAATTCCCATATAGAGCTATTGCCCTGCTTATTTAAGGAACAGTTAATTTATAAACAGATCAAGAAGTCACTCTGTATTGATTTTAATGCAATACTTTTCCAGTAAAATGTCATGTTATTGTCTCAAGTAGAAAATAAACATTGATGGCAGAAGGCATTACTGCATCAAATTAACATTACAGTTTAAATGCACTTGACTCAAAATGTTCCAGTTTAATAGAGATGTGAATTGTGTTTCACCTGCTTTGCTACTAACATCCAGCAAAACTTTTCACATTTATCATTTTAAAGGCACCTGTAGTCTGGTTCCCTCTGAAGTTAATGCCTGTGAGAGTCAAGGATGTATGCTCTGCAGTGCACAACATAGCCCCTGCCTACAGATAAGTTGTCTTGTTAAGAAAAGATTTGAACTCTTTAAAGGCCATTCTTCTTTTTGGGCTTATGTCCCACTTCATTTTACGTAGCTGTATAACATGTTAAGCTTTTCAGTTTTCTTTGTGGTCAAGATCAGATTTTATGTGTCTGCCACTCCAAAATTTAAATACTCTGCCTTGAATGTGCATGAGTTCACAGAAGGCAGCAGTGTTCTGCCTAGGGGTTATCTCCATGATAATAGCAATGAAACTAGAGCAGTAGCTAAATATAGAATGGTTTTTCTGCATCTATCTCATGTGTTGTCATGTAATTACAAATAGATGAAGAATTAAATCTCTAAGCTGCAATGAGGTTTATGAGGAAAACCTACAGAATTCTTAATGTAAAAAGGGTTGCTTCCAGTTAAGGTTAGCACTGTATGCCTTGAGAAGAACACTACCACCTTATTTAGAATAATAGTACTTTATTGATGCAGGTTATTTTAGCAGCAAGAGTCTGTACTAGGAGGGGAGAACTCTTTTGAAGATATCGGTTCCAAAGCATAATAAAACAGGTGCATCTTAATAGGTCTACCAGGAATGTTTTAGCTGTTAGCATCATTTAAATGCTTCTGCTGAGAAACCCTGTTTTCATAACAAGGTTGGTGAGTATTAAACCTGTGATAGTTCTTTCTGGGATTACTATAATTTACAAAAACAATAAAACCTGCTTAAAAACATTTATGTATTTATAAATGTTGTAATCCAGGGGTCCCACTGATATTTGTGGTGAAAGATATGCCTAAGGGCACATAACCCTGCTTGTACATTGCCAGGACTGCAATCTGGTTTATGACAAAACAGATTCATTTATCTCCAAATAAATAAATTACTTTTGTGAACATTTAGAAACATTTGCATAATTAGGCTGTAAGATCTTAGCAGTCTTTTTCATAATAATTAAACTAATCTAATCTTGGACAGGGTAAACAGACTTACTAGGCTGAGAGCAGCCTTCAGGCAAGGAACTTACTACATTCTACAGGAACTGTAAGGCTGATGATGTTTGTTAATTATGCAGAGCTTTTACTCCCCAGTAATAGCAGCGTTTGTATTGCCTGAAGCTTAGATAGCTACTCCCAGGCACATAAAATTAGGCTCTGGGTTTTTTTTGTCATTTTTTAAAAAACAAAACAAAACAACAAAACCACAAAACAAAACAAAGAAGATACTTCAAAATGATTATACGCTTTCAACAAGGCGCATTAACCTTACAGTGTTGGATCCTAGTTCCGCATACAATTGGTTCACTCTTTAGTCATGTGGTCTTGATTATCTTTAAATCTGGAGTCTTTCATGCCATATAGAGATACAGGGTTGTAGGCTTGGTAAAAGAACAGCAAAAGGCACCGGTTCATTTTCTGGGGACTTCAGGAAGAAAAGTTTGAGAATATCAAGTAGGTCTTACCCAGGGCAGTTCTCAGTCAAGCAGCCAATCAATATTTATTATCATAAATAAAAAAATGAAGACCAGAAACAGTACCTGGCAAATTCTGAAAAGATTTGCTCTCTTTAAAGAATCTGTCATCTCTATCTAGTTCTATATGAGTCATCTGTCCATGAAGACTTCAGCTGACAAACTCAGGAAGAAGGATTTTTCTGCTTACAAACAGGGTATGGCATTAACAAGGATGATATTCAAGCTCTACAAAATTTTTAACAATCATCTCTTAGTAAAACTGTTCTGTAGACAAGAATTTAATTTCTGAATATCATTTTCTTTGAAATATGGTATGAAAGGAAATCCTCCTGATGTTTTCCTGTGCTTTGTTTCATTTAGAATATTTTTATAAAATCAAATTTGTGTGTTTAGCCCTTAAAAATCTGATTTATAGTTCATAATTTTTTTTTCAGAATTTGCATACAAACTCACAATGCATTTCCTCTTTTCAGTAAAGATTTAATTAATTCTGGATGGGAATAGTGATGCCCGACTCCTGCAAAATAGATGGTTAAACCTTATGAAAATGGCATAGCATGAAGGATTGCCACTAATAATCAAGGGCTGCATTTTATTCATACCAAGAAGTAACTTGCTTTATCTTCTCCTGTTAATGTCAAGGAGATTGTTCCCTGAGTAAATGCTGCTAGACAAAGTTCTCAGAATCCAGCTCTTAAAACAAGTTACCTCATACTTTGCTGAAGAAGAGGTGACTCGTGGATCTGAATAACCATCAATCTTTTAAGGCCTTGAGGGCCAGAAGATCTGGAACAGGTGGTGTATATCTATGGATGTTTTTTCCAGAATAAATGAGTGGGTAGAGGCAAGAAATTGGCAGGAATTTGTTTTCAGCTTTTTGCCTCTTCTGGCCCGTACAGCTGAACCATCAAGATGTGGTGTGATGTATGTATAATAATTATGCAAGCATCCCATTACCAACTACCTTCTGCACAAGAAAGAAGAATATCAACTCTCCCCCTGCAGTTTGAACTACCCTGCTTCAGGCCTTATTCTTACTGTACTGTTTATTCATGGGCACGTTAGTTCACCAAATTTAGCAAGTCCAGTGTGTCTGCCAGTCGATGCTATAAGCTAGTGGGTTGTTGCTGTTTCAATTAACATTTTGTGGTATTGCTAGTGGCATGGATTCAAGTACCATGTGTTGCTCTTTATTAACTTTTATGGTGCAATAATACAAGTTGCTTGTATCAATAAAATTAATCAGAAAGAAAAATCCTGTTTTAAAGTGATGAATTGTGTAAATAAATAATGGCTTTCTCTAGTCTCTAGACAGCCTTCCAAAAAGTTTCCATTGTCAGCCCAGGCTGTAAAACTCTAAGCTAGAACAGTTTATCCCAGTGCTGCACATAGCATGGAAATAGGGCTAGAAGGGACTGGTCTGTGTTCCCTGGTCACCGAAGCAGCCACTGGTTTCTGTGTGGAGCACATTACTGACCAAAGTTCTCTTCCTCCTCTCTTTGCAGTGCAGTGCATAGCTATATACTAGCTATTTGCCAGTAACACAGAAGAGTGCATTTGGGGTAGAGTGGTTACCAAGGCTAATTCAACACCTGTAGGCTGGACCACCAGATTTACAATGTGAAAATGTGGCACCGTTGCTGCTGCAACTCCCGCCCTTAGTGCTATTTCCCACGGGGTCGTTGCTGAGCCCTTGGACCAGTAGTGGCCAGAAAAGCCCAGAGGATTGAGTGGAGAGCAGCTCTAAGCCTTTTGTTCTGGTGACAGCAGGAAATCTAGGAAAAACCACATTGCCTGTGCTCTTGTCATAGAACACAGATTTTGGATTATAATACGGAAAAGCTGCATTATGTATAATATCTAGTGCCTCTGGTTATTAAGCACCTTTGATAGTTTACAGCTTGAACATGAAGCAAATTTTCATCAGACTAGTTTTACTAGGCACATCACTGTTAAAATTTTAACACCACTGCTTTGCATGTTACTGTGTAGTGTATTTGACTATACATCGTGCAATGTAATATACACCTTCATCTGTATCACTTGGCAACGGAGGTAAATGAACACCCTCTTTTTTTTTTTTTTTTTTTTCCTTGCCTTTCTCAAATTGTGAGTCAAATTATAAGAACAACATATATGGATTTGGCTTCTGTTTTTCTCTGTGGGGTCGAAATAAGATCAAGTGAAAATAAAGCTGGTGCCATTCCCCCTGCTCACTAGACCTTCTTGGTGTTAAAGTCAATTTTTCCCTCCCCTCCCCCTTGTCTCTTCAGAAGAATGAGAAAATGGTACATAAGCTGTTACTTTGAGTCACAGTTGATTTTTGGGTGTTGTCTGAGTAGGTGCAGTTAAGTAGAATACATGTATATGATTACAGATAATTAAAAGAATAGATTTTTTTTATAATTATAGGTTTGTGAGAAATACAGATATTTGTGCTGTTATTAGGTCATCTGCAAATTATGGTCTAGGAAATAGCTTGTCTTATGAAGATAATCCATATTTTTCAATCCCTATGTAGTGGTTTAAAGTAATTGCAGTCATATCTACAGCTTTTTTCTAGCTCTGCCTTGATGTTAGAATGTCAATTGGGTGAAATCATTCCAAGTCTTGAACGTGGAATAGTTGAAGTACTGAATTTTTTTGTTAGTTTAAAGCTCATTTTCAACAATCACTTGTGATCAAGGTGTTCTAAATTATGTTTACCCTGTGAACTCTTTGAAAATGGTATTTTAGGAAAGCTTGGTATATATAGGTATTGTTCTCTTAAGAGTTTGAGAGGGGGGAAATTAAAAATTGTCAGCTTTCTCATTTCCAATACTTCAAAGCTTATTTACTAAAGAAATGTTCACTGGATTTCAATATAATTTTGTGTGACTTATCTTGTCTGGTCCAGAATGTAAACTTGCTAAACATTGTAAATTAATCATTTTTTATGGGGGAAGAAATGCTTACTAATTTGCATTATAAACAGCAGCCCAATTCCAGGGAAGCCATGCTTTTATTTCAGTAATGTTAGAGACAGGGAGCACTAATAATTTGGTAATATAGAGCAGGGATTTTCAAAGGTGGCTAAATAACAAGAGCATAAGTCAATGGCATAGATGCTCTTAAATTACTTAGATTGTTTTGAAAACTTGAGATGGTTTAATTCTCTCCTTATTTCTTCACTATAACCTTTATAGAGTTTAAGCTTCAGTCCTTGGTCCCTCTCTTAAAATCAGTATTATTGGATAGTTTTGGATGTTTTTTCTTAGGTTGTGTTATGCACTGAAAATTCTCACACTTTCATGTTTGGTCTAAAAGAAATGACACCTACTTCAAGTTAAGAGCTTGGGATCACTTCAAAGTGAAGGGAATCCAAACCTTGGTAACTCCATCAAAAGCAGTTGAATAAAACTGTCAAAAGCAGTTACAAGCCACCAAAACCCACAACTCAATGGATGCGGATCTAAGAGATTGACTTATGGTCCAGTTTTGTAGTACATCATGTTTCTTGCTCTTTGTGCTGTTATTTGTGTAGCAATGCCAAAAGATGCTACAGATGCTTAGAAAACTTGGGAATAGTGTGTTACCAAAGCTTACAATATTGACCAGAATGACTTCAAGGAGAAAGATTGAATGGGTTGGAGGCAAGGATATCCAAGAAAAGTGAGACTGGAATCACTAGACTAGCATCTCAAGAAAAATAAGATGCATAGCTTTCACCTGTAAATATCTGCATGTTATTTTTACTGGAGGTCATGACTAGTGATTATTTGAATCCTTCACTTCAGCTTGCTAAGGCCAATTGCAAGCATATAAATCAGAGAAGCTATTCAAGAGAGAGGGAAGGCTATTTGAGGGTGACAGTAGAAGGGCTCAAGTGTCGTGTCTTTTGTGTCAGATTTCAATATAAAGGTCAGCTGCAATAAGGTGGCCTAACATCAGCACCAACAGGAAGGGATAAGCAAGAAACAGGTTACATAAAATTTATATGTTTTCATGTCAGCTGGGCAGGTGAACTTTGTACTTGGTACTTAATGGCCTGGATGATGAACTCTCAGAGCCTCAGTTATCTGTAGGAACTTCTGAAGGACAGAAAAGTTACCTAGATGCTAGAAAATGCAAATGTAGCAATTATGTATAATGAGTGGGAAAAGTGAGAAATTTGTAAAACACCCGGGTTTATTCCAGTTGTTGGAAAGATACTAAAATATACAGAGACATGTACAATGGTTCACTACCAAAATATACGTTGGGTAAGCATCCAAAGGTTTCTGTTCTGGTTCTGATATTATTCTTGCTTTCATTAATGGCCTAACTGATGGGCTAGAGAGTAGCTTATGAAATTTGCATGTGCCACCAAACTAAGAGGAATTCCTAATGGGGAGTGAGACACTAGTGAGACACTGAGTTTACAAATATATGTAAACTACA
>VYZV01045965.1:816-21804 GCA_013401275.1 Pandion haliaetus
GCACTGTTGCTATGTAACAGCCATCGATACATGGGAATTCTTGGAAGAGAGTTCAATTTTTCTTCCTAATTTCACCCTTACATATTTTCTGCTCTCAGACTCACTCTGTGGCCTTTTGGGGGTACATTCTCCTTTCTGGACATACGTGTTACAGTGCTGTGTCCATGGAAACTGGAGTCCCAAACAGGCAAGAAAAACAGAACAGCAGTTTTTGCCTCCTCCAAGACCTAGCACTTAGCCCCAAATAATCTTCTGCACTTTCCTTATGTTCCAGATAATTGTTGGNATGAAGGCTACTTCTATTAAATGGGAAACACTATAATTTCCATGCAATTTGTCCTTGTATAAGAAAAAGAGAAGAAATAGCCTTTCCTCCATGGCTAGACTTGATTTCCCCACATAAATCCACACCTTCACACACCCCACCCACACATCATTTCATACATGCTGCCAAGTTAGTGAAATGCTACAGACTACAAGCAAACATTTTAGAAACAATTGCATTTATCTTGTGAATGGCACCCTCTGATTAGCTTTCTTATAATAAATCACACTGATATCTGATTCACAAAAGCTCAATTATGCCTCTGTAAAAGCAATTAGATGGAGACCTTAAAAGAACAGATTAAAAGGTTTGAATACTTGGAGAGAGTAATTTAAAAATATTAAAAGGAGATTACTTTTTAATTTTATGTATTCATCTATTTGTAAGTTAATGAAATTAATGAGGCAAGAAATGAAATGGAATTTCCACAACTTTGCATTCCTATAGTTAGTTTGTTTGCCAGGAGCAATCTCAGAAGAGCCATATTTACTACTAGTCTACAGCTAAAAATAATAAATAGTCTAATTGCAAGAGTATTTCTATTACGTATTTTGCCTCTTTTCTCTCATATAATCTACAAATACCCTAAATATCTCCCTGAAGGAGTCTCTGCTGGCTGGCATGAAGCTGAAACCCTACTGTAAAAGTGAATAAAGTGACCCTGGAAAAATCAAGCATTTCTATTAAGATTGGTTTTTCCCTTCTGCAAACAATATCTGCTCAGCTTTCTGTGTCAACACAACTTCAAAATGAATCATTTGAGGAACTGAAAGCTGTGGCCTAAGAACTGTGAAAAAAACAGTTTTCAGATGATATGTGTGTACTTGAAGTGTTTTCTTTCTAATGCTACAGATGGGGAAAGATTTTCTTGTTTCTTTTGTGTTAGCTTGGAAAAAACCAGCACAATCAAAATAAATATAAGAAATGGGCTGAAACTCAGCCAGCAGTTCCTTTGCAACCATTGAACATCTGTAAATTTTGATCAAGCACCCAAGCTACAGATGAATTCCAGTGACTGATTAAACCAGGTACTCTAACGAGATAGCTGGACAGCATCTCCTGCTGCTGACGTCTTCTTAAGCATTTTCAGTCTATGGTTGGTTCTTGGTAGACTGCCTCCCTCAACCCTTTTCCTTAAAAAATAAAAAATCATAATTCTCCATTCCAGCTCTTGGACACACTAATACATACAAGGAGTTAATACTAAGAGTCTTAGAGACACAGGTTGGGCTATGTTGCTTACAGCTGGTTTTGTATCTCTGGATTACGGTGGGTTATGCTAGGAGATAGGAGACTCCAAACAGGCAGTAGCAGGAAGGTTTTGGTTGTTTAGGCCTTAAAAACCATTGGCAGCGAGTGTAGACTTGGAGTGAGGGAATAAAAACTGACAGCGCTGAAATGAAGCAGAAATGGGAACCACTTCTCTTGAAAATTCTCCTCATAAATGTTAGGAAGGTCATTAAATAAAACCTTATTTGAGTAAGTATTAGTATTTGATAAAGATCTGAACCTCAAGATCTGATTCGCGGTGAATGGAATGGATATAAGAAACTTGGGGGTTTGATAAGCAAATTATAACAATTCCTGTAAGAGCTCACATTTATCAGAGAGCTATGGAGGCTGTGCAGAAATATTGGACTTCCTGCCTATGTCCTTAACTTCTGAACAAGCCAATAACCCCGTCAGAGCCCTGGTGTCCATTAATCCATTTAATATCAAGTGTGTATGTTAGTAATTGTAGAGTGCAATTCAAAAGTGGAGAAAGACTGGATTTTTCAAAAGTCTTCAAGCTTTCAAGCGCACTTCCTGAAGAATTTGGAAGAAAAACAAGTCTGATGCTATTGCTCGTGAAATCGGTGGGATTCACTTGATTGAATCCTAAGCTCCTTTGGGAACACCCTTAGAAGGAACAGGAAAGGGAACATGCAAAGCATCAAAATCGGAATGAGCACATCTAAAGTAAAAGGGACTCAGTACAATTATTTGAAGAAAGTGACATTGATGACCTTTAGCTCTTGTGAGGAACAAAATGAAAAGATAACTTTTGGGAAAAGTAGGAAAAAATACACCATCAGGGCTGGTGTCCCAAGTTAATGTAATACCAACGCAGAACATACTTTACTTTTACTGGAAACCATGAAATGCTTAATTAAAAAGATCGTGTTGGCAAGAAGTCTTTTTATTAGTTATATCTAATCACAGGCAATTACTGTAGTATTAAACAGGTAATATACCAACAGTGTCATTTATTGTTATGAGATTCTATGTAGTTTAAGGCTCTGTTTAATAATACTAACAATGGTGATAATAACAATAATGGACAAAGAATTAGCAGGAAGCTGTGAGACCATTCCCCCTCTTGTCCTGCCCAGAAGAAATCCTTCTGGCAATTTTGGGCCTCAGATTGCACCGCTGGGTCTCAGGTAGGCAGACAGTCACCAGGTTGCAGCATTTAGGTCTCACCCCATCAGATATGAATGTTTTCAAGCTTCTCTATCAAAATGAGGTGCATAAGCAGCTCCCCTTTGCCACTGAACCAGATATCCTTTTGGACACTTGCTGTCCATCCCCCATCCCTGGAAAACAGGGTGCAGCATGGGCTGTTGCAGGGCTCGCCATAAAAGCATCTTTCCTAGGACTCAAGCCTGGGAACACTCTTTGCATTAATATCTTTAAGATGAATGTTTAAACTAGATTTTTTCGAAGTAAAGTAACTCGTCTAAAATGAATGGCTGCAGACGGACACACAGCACTTCAAAAGAAGCAGACACATGGCTTTAGATGCTCATTAGAGACTTTGCTTTGGCTGGGGTAACAAAGATATCGATCTGGATTTAATAATAAAACCCTGTAGATATTTCTTTTCTTAATTTTCCCCATTACTTTTACACATAGACCTTGACCCTAACAGTCTGTCCTGTACCCCGTTTCTCTTCTGCTAAGCAAGGATCTGCTATCTCACCTGACCTATGAGTTTCATTCTTCTCTTACTGGTCTCATAGTTGAACAGGAGCTACCTATTATCAAATTATCACTTCTCTTTTTTCTCCCATCTAAAGCTTTTTTTAAAATGCCTCGCACAGGGATCTTCCCTTTTATAATTTCAAGGCCCATTTAAAAAAACTCCCGGATCACTCTCACACAGTGGAGTTAAGTGTTCCACTGTGATTTTGTCCCAAAGAACTGGCTGTGTTTCAGGTCTGATGGCAATCCACGTGCCTGAATGGTCATCAAGACTTAACTACTTTCTATTTCTACTTTTCTACTGTAACTATTATATCTAGACAAAATTATGCCAATAGCAGACTGCATGAGACTCAGTATATATCAAAGCATCCAATTAAGGAACAATTTTAGACCTCTACCCAGAATTCATAAATTCTGAATAAACAGATTCCCTGAACCATCACTGCTAAGTCAGCTGTGAATATATGTGGGTAAGCGTAAGTGCTTATGTAAGTAAAATAAACAAATAAAGTAGCAGATGACATTATATCTTTAGTAACACTAAAATAAATCTTCAAAGTAAAAATTGGATTAGTACATATTTGTCTGAAGACAGGGTTTGGCCTAAGATGTTCAAAACCCTTTAACCATATTGACAATGCACAGCAGTAAAATATGTAATTTCCCTATTTGCAGCAGCCCACTACCCACACTGAAAATTTCAGGTCCTGCTCCTCAATTAATTTAACTTTGAGAGGGTTTTGGACCTAACTAGAGTCAGCTGCAAGATAAAAAAAAAATCTACTGAAAGAAATCTATCACTGTATATTTTATTTTAGATTTGAAGGACATATCCTTTGAAAGCTTAAATCTAGCCAAATTTTTTACTTTCTTTATGATCTTTGTATTATTTTTACAGGGAAAGATTTTGATTTCAGTGTCTGTAAACCAACACAATATCTTGATTTTCTCCTCTACCCAAATTGTTATACATAAAGTCATGCTATCTTCTTTGATGCTTTCTCAGTGAAATTGGCATCAGTGATATTAAATATATTGGCATCTACATTATTTTAGGTGCATCAGTGCATAGGTGTTTATTATTTTTGTATTTCTCATTGCTATCTTGTGTTTTTGTTGGCAGCAGCTTTCTCACCTCTGCTCACATCATTGTCTAATACAATTAATCAACAGGAAGTGCTAGTTTGTACAGTCACTGACTCATAAATATTATAAAAGCTTTGTCATTGCACCCTGACAATATCAAAATAATGATATCAAAATGAATTTATATTAATCATGCAGTTACTTCTATGGAACCACAAATACATCTTTTTTTCATGGAAAAAAACCACAACCTTTTTGGTAGAGTTTGCTTTCCAAAGAAAGAATTCACTGTATCTCTCCAATTTTTCTTGTTCTTCATTTGCTTCATGGATGATTATATTCAGAATATGGATATTGTAAGGACTGAATCTTTATTTTACTGACAATTTGAGATGGAACTATCTGCATCTCCTCAAAAGAAAATAAATTCACAGTAAATAACAAATTACCTTTGTCCTACAAAATAAAGAATGGATTCAAACTTCATTGAGAAGAAGTATGGAATGTTTTCAAAATGTTAATTTAGAAAATTGGATGCTCACATTTATTTCATTCATTTCAGGCCGATCTGTAAGTGCAATCACTTGTTAACCAAGGCAGTACAGAGAAGTAATAAATCTGCAGTAATACTTAGAGTAAACCTAAGAGAAAAAAAAATATATTTTTCACTTAAAAAATGTTTAGTAGTAGTGGGAGAAATCCATGTCAATTCCTGCTTTTCTGTTTTCCACTAATCACTTGTTAACCAAGGCAGTACGGAGAAGTAATAAATCTGCAGTAATACTTAGGGTAAACCTAAGAGAAAAAAAATATATATTTTTCACTTAAAAAATGTTTAGTAGTAGTGGGAGAAATCCATGTCAATTCCTGCTTTTCTGTTTTCCACTACACTGACAACTTTTGCAGTATGATCTTGGCTCCACTGAAGTCCATAGTAAAAAAACAAAAATCCCTTGCTGGAACAAAATCAAGCACTTTGTGAAAAATGTGGCACTCTGAAAACGAAGACCTTGAAAACAGAAAACACTTTTTCTTTTGTCCTGTTTTCTTATTATTACCTCTGTGAGCTCTCAGAAACCTTCAGCTTATTTTTCATGGAAATTATGAACACATTTCTGGCTCTATTCTCTTAACTGTTCACTAATGCAGAAGACAACACTTATCTTCTTATTTGCAAAGCAGAGCTTTGGAGCTATTGTTTACCCACAAAACAGACATTATATAGGCAGCAGCAGGCAATTACTGCTGTCATGATCTCCCTATTTTTCTCCAAAATGTTCCAGTCTTTGGAATAAAAACATTGCTGAAGCTGGAAAAGCCCTTCATTCACAATCCCTTCAATAAGACTTAAGATTTTTTTAGTGGTCCCTGCCAATAAGACAGGACATTTATTTTGGCCAGGATTCATACATGTTAACAAAGGAATGAGCAAAGTCCTAACCCCCTTTACACAGGCCACGAAATATTCCCATCAAAGCGTAACACTGCTAAACTAAGACTTGGGCTGATTTTAAGAGGTGAAGAATGCTGTATAAGCATGAATCCTTGGAGCAATTAAATCCTTCAAAAGGCAGCCATATAACAGGATTTAATCTCGAATGAGAAGTAAAAGACCTACATTCTTGGGTCACAGAAGAGATAAAGCTCAAATTCTGCATTTTTAATTTTTTTTCCAAGAAATGATTTGAATATCCACTTTATTCAACTGCCAGACCTAAAGCTTTCCAAGATAATATACTGCTTCCTTTGATCCTACTTTGGCGCAGACACAACATGCCTCATTGTAATCCGAATTTTCTCTTTTATTTCCTGTTTAACGTCAGACATTTTAACAGAAGAATAAAAGTCCCTGTTGCATCCAGGTCTCAAAAACATCTTCTCTGCATCTTTTTGCTTTACCTCTGAAAATGGCAGATATCACGAGTCTAAGATTGCATCTCCAATTTTTCTGTTTTCTGAAAGTTTCCCTGTCCCACAGCTCTTATATTCACAAATCTGCAGTTTGAACCCATTAAGTACTCTCTGTCCTTAGCGTGTGGAAAACACCTAAAGTATGCATGTCTTAAATCTGTGTTCAGTTCTCGATCACATCAAGATGGTCCAGTTGAGGCTGCTGCCATGAACTCAGGCCCTCAGATTATTCACCCTGACAACCAAGAAGTCAAGCTTTAAATCTAGGCTCACTATCATTGACTACAGCTAGGATTTATGGCTGAGCTTCTCTTAAATGCTTGTATCAATGAATCATAATTGCTCTTCTGAGACAAGTTGGGTTTTGCTGTTCAGATCTTCCCACTGCAAAATCAGCTGGCTGCCCTTGACAGTCACATTTTCAAAAAGTTTCATAGACTTGATTCGCATAGTTGTTAAGTATTACACAGGCTCTTGATCCATCTGTGATGCAGCAGAGTCCAGTACTGCACACAGAGCAATGTCACGGTGCCCAGTAAGGGGTGTTTTTTGGAAAATGAATCCCGCAACAAACCAGCCCATCACTATGACTGACTACTTCAGATAGTACAAGAAGTGTTTTGTAAGTGATTATGAATCCTTGGTGCCATTTATCTCTTCCTGGAAGGTCTTATAAAGGATTATATAAACTTCTAAACACCTTCATATTTCTTCTCTTATTCTTTGCCACTCATTATCAATGACCTCAACTGTTGCATGGAGTTGTCCATCTGTTCTATACAGGCTTCAAGTCATTGCATTAAGCCACGTATTTTTCATGTTAGCCTGCATTTGTATTTGAGACAACTAGGTTGAAACAGTTCATTTTTCCCCTGCAAAGTAGTAATTTACTTAATTATTGTTCTTAGCTCCTTCTGGAATTTATTCCTGATTTGGGCTTGGCACAGTGCTTTCTCCCAAGGAAGTTGTTACATGAGATAAACAGCCACAGCAGAAAGTTTCATTGCATCTCGTCAGAAACTCTGTCAGTCACAGTGTTCCTCACTAAGTTTTAATTACTCTTTTAGATATTATAGAATCAGGTTTTCCTGATGACCTTGAAAGAAAACTAAAAAATTTTAAATTTGTTTTTGTTTGCATTTCGCTGCAACATTTTCAGTGAGGGTAGACACGTCTGGATTGTAGAGGAATCCTTGCATGGTTGAGATTTTAACAATTTGACTGTGCACAAAACAGTTAAATATTTTCTGAGTGCAAAAGCACTGCACTTTTCACCTCAGTTGTTCAGAGGAATATAAATGAGTGGGTCACATGGGAATCTTTATTCTTTCTTTTTAAATATCTACTAATGGAACAATTGTCAGAAGGCTGAGTCATAATGTAAATGTGTTTCTGACCAAAGGTCTGACTATTCCAACACACTTCAGAGTATCCAGAGAAGTACACATAATCTGCATCCACTCCAGTTACTCAGAAGTCTCCTGTAATTCTCTCAAGAGCACTGTTGGAAAGAAACGAGCAGACATGGGGATATTGTTGGAGTAAATTTTCATCTAACTGTACTGAAGCTTCTATTATAGGAAGAAAGATCCTTTACAAAGGCCCAAAACAATTACACTACAATATACTATAGTTCATCTTTGACATCAGAAGAGGTGTCTAATGAATATTTATTTTCAGCATAAAGACTGTCTTCTAAGAAGATACTTAAGTTTATCTTTTTGATACACAGGAGAAGGAAAAGAGCCACCAAAGGAGAGGGAAGAAATGGAGGAGAGCAAAATGGTATTAGTGCAAAGGAGAACCAGGGCATTTGGGTCAAATAGTTTAATAAGAAGTGAACTAAAACAAACACAGCTGCAAATTATATCTGAAATTATTAATAACAAAGTGAAATCACGCAAGACATATGGTGAGAAGATTTAGCATTAACTCAATTAAGTAGAAAAGGTGTCAAGAACTATATTGTCCTTTCCTGTGGAGTGTATCTATCATTCATAATTGTTACTCAAATTTAAAGGATTACATATACTTTTCTAACTACACTTTTTTACATGGGTAAGTGAAAGAAGGTCAGAGGTTTAATAACTACATAGGAAAGCAAGGGACAGCTAGCAAACAAAAGGAACAGACAGTGAGAAAAATGTTAAACTAGTAAAAAGAAAGAGACTGGGATATCTAGTAGCTTCTGCAGAGACAGAAATAATTTGAAAAGAATTTAAAGACCTTACATAAAAGACTTTTTCAGAGGAAAGGTATATTTGCAGTTTGGTCAAATCCTGAAATCAGCTTTTGCTTTCCTATAGATCTACATGTCTTCCTTCCACAATTTCAAAAGAAATTTAAAACACAAAATATCCCCAGTGTCTATTTTGTTAATGTTAATTGTTGTCAAAGACCCTGATCTATTTTGACAATCATGGTACATTTATATGCAGCCTCTCATCTGGAAAGGAGCTGAAGCAGAAGGAAGGATTTTTCTATACTAGACTGCTAGGACACAAGTTTTTGGCTGTGCAAACTGGCTCTGACTCTCAAGTGGGTATGTGCATGTGCTTGCACAGTGTTTCAAATATTTTTAGCTTTGGATTGCCACCAACTTGTAAACTTTCTGTGCGCTTGTGCACATTAATTCTTTTTCTCACTGTAAACTTCCTCACCTTTGGGGAAAAAAATGGCTTGAGATTATGTTAGGAGAGTAAACACACTTAGCCCTAGGTCTAGGTCAAACATTGACTCAAAGAAACAATAATTGTGTCAGTAAATTATTTCTGGCACAATAGCTGTCACCTGTTTCAAAAGAGTTGAAGGCAAACATGCCCATTCCTCAGCTTAAACAAATCTGGCCTCCATGCTGCTGAGCTGGCAAGAGATGGTTACATTTCTTTTCTCCTTTTTTTTTAATCAAGTTTTAAAAGATCCTTGTTGCCAGGTTTCAACAACAGCCATTTCAAGCCCTGGGGTTTTTTTCCTGCCAATTTCTGGTTTCTTCTTTGTTTTCTGAGGGGGGAACTTGAGGGCTTCAATCTGCAGGAGATTGGACAGTCACTGCCCTTGTGCTCATGTCTCCTCTTCTGCTAGCGGGTCAATGCCTGGGAAGGACTTAAAACTTGGGGAATCAGTAGTGACTAGCAGCCAAAGTACTCAATGCAAGTATTTGTGTAAACATTAGGAAATGAAAATCCTATTTATTATTAACACTATTCTATAGGAGAATAATAATATTGAATGCCATCCAGAGGGACCTTGACAGGGTGGAGAGGTGGGCCTGTGCAAGCCTCACGAACTTCAACGAGGCCAAGTGCAAGGTCCTGCACATGGGTTGGGGCAATCCCAAGCACAGGTACAGGCTGGCCAATGAGTGGATTGAGAGCAGCCCTGAGGAGAAGGACTTGGGGGTATTAGTGGATGAAAAACTGAATATGTCAGCAATGTGTGTTTGCAGCCCAGAAAGCCAGCCATATCCTGCCCTGCATCAAAAGAAGCGTTACCAGCAGGTTGAAGGAGGTGATTTCCCCCCCCCCCTCTACTCCGCTCTCATGAGACACCACCTGGAGTACTGTGTTCAGCTGTGGAGCCCCCAACATAAGAAGGACATGGACCTCTTGGAGCGAGTCCAGAGGAGGGCCACGAAGGTGATCAGAAGGCTGGAGCACCTCTCCTGTGAAGACAGGCTGAGAGAGTTGGGCTTGTTCATCCTGAAGAAGAGAAGGCTCCAGGGAGACCTTATATCAGTCTTCTAGTACCTGAAGGGGTCCTACAGGAAAGCTGGAGAGGGAATTTTTCTAAGGGCATGTAGTGATAGGATGAGGGGTAATCGCTTTAAACTGGAAGAGGGTAGGTTTAGATTAGATGTGAGGAAGAAGTTCTTCACTGTGAGGGTGGTGAGACACTGGAACATGTTTCCCAGAGAAGTTGTGGATGCCCCATCCCTGGCAGCGTTCAAGGCCAGGTTGGATGGGGCTTTGAGCAACCTGGTCTAGTGGAAGGTGTTCCTGCCCATGGCAGGGGGGTTGGAACTAGATGACCTTTAAGGTCCCTTCTAACCCAAGCCTATTCTATGATTCTATGAATAGATGTATCCCCACATCTATTCTGGAGAGCTCATCTTAAATACATAGTTCAGGACTGACTGAATGCTGCAACTTCTCTTCATGCTTATACTGGCTTAAAGCTTTATTGCAGTGTTATTATTAGTTGCTTCTCAGTTTGCTTCTCACTTCACCCGTTACTGAAGTTTTTTAGACCAATCTTGTTATTTTCCATCCTAAATGAAGAAAACCAGATGGACAAGATGGGTCACAGACAGCCTTGAAATTATGCTGTATTCTCCAAGCAAAGGATGAAATCCTGCAGTTTTATCATTTATGAGTGGCTGTTTACTTATACTGCCTCATAACTATACCTTGGGATTCATTAATGACTAAAAATCAAAGACCTTGTAGCTAGCATTTATGTAAACCTTAGTGAGTAAAAGAAGAGTCATATGTCTCTTTCATAATATCATATAGGAGAATAATAATATAAAATAACCCAGAATATGCTGCAATGTAAATGTATCAGCTGTGGATCTGCATAAAAATAAGAAGACCCATAAAACTTTATAGCCAATGTCTTTTTAATATTCTAAATTACCACATAAGTATAAAAAATTACTTTGCTTATGTCGTGTTAGCTGAAGAGGCCAGAGGTCTAATGTTTTATCTTATAAATTTGTTTTAAGAAATAAAACAAACTGTCTTTGAAAAGTATGCTGATGCAAAAATAATGATTACATGCAAAACCCTTAGCATAAAACGAAATTGGACAAGAAATAAGGGAAATGATACAATACTATTTGAATGATTAAATCAATTTAGGCTGGGGTCATGCTGCATTAAGGGAAGACATTATATAGGCAGGACTATATTTTCCCTTCCTTTAGAGAGGACTGAAGTTTATTTGACTCCCACACCTTAGCGATACATGTGACACAGAGGAATGTTATCTTTCACTGTCGTTTTAGGAGGAAATGAAAGCTGTTCCTCTTGAATGCAAACCTTGCCACTGTGACCCATTTATTCTTGAGTTTGGATTACTTGAAAAGGCTATACCACTAGTCACCTTAGCAAATGAAATTATCAAGGACAATTGTATCTCCCCCATCCCGTGTTTTAGCAGAAAAGTCTGATTTTGTAAACAAGCTCTCCTCACCTGCTGATCCTTTACCCCTTCTCTGTGCCTATTGCAGTCTGGATTCACCTTATCTGAAGATGGACAACAGGCAATGTATGCAGCAACTCATTCAGAGTCTTACTCAGTAACCTAAATATTTCATTATCTTCACTGGAAAGAGGCTGCAGTTTCCGCCCTACAGAGCAGCTCATATGCAGCATGCAGCTGAATACAAGATGTTATATTTTTACATGTGTCAAACTGATGACTTTATCACCGTCTTCTCTACCTGAACTAATAATTTTCCATATTGTACCAAGTCAGATGTTTTGCTGAAAGCCAAAAACCAAGATATCCATTTCCTTTTCCTTTTCCTTTTTTCAAAAATATGTAATGTCTAAAAAAACCATGATGATTTAGGTATAGTAAATTTATTGAGCATTTTACTCGATTTCCTCATATACGTTCTTTTCATTCCAAATGCAGATGGAAGTGAGCCTAGCAGATGTACAGCAGTGGTTTCCCGTCTTGCCTCAAACCTTTTTTCCTCAAGACCTCCTTCTAGGAGTTAAAAAAGCTGCATCAAAATGTCTAGACAACGTTTGTGTGAAGTTGCATGTCAATAGATAAGATTATTTAAGATTCTTAAGACTTTAACTTATTATTTAATTACGTGGTTGGCATCACTTTGAGCATGAAAAATGCAAACTAAAATGAAGCTAATGAAAGGACTGGTTTTTAGACCATGCATATGCAAATTGTTGAACCCATTGCTGTCAGATGTTATACAGGGAAGGAGTTTAGAAGGATTCAAATGAATGATTAGCCATTGGTATGGATGGAGTGAATGTTGACTGAATATCAAATAAGGACATAATGAAGGGGCTATGAGACCTTGTGCTTCAGGCCACAACAGTTAACTGCAGTGCTTAGGAGGAAAACACTGTTATGACTGGGTCTTTCCATCACCAACAAGATTATTGTACTTTCTTCCGAAACATCAAGTAATGCCTAAAGGAGCAAAGGATGCTGCAGTACATGGACCATAGGACAGTTGTGATATTCTAGGAAACAATCCCAGAAAATCAAACCTCATCATTTTAAACCTCTTAATGTAGTCTATCATTTATTCTGCCTATTCTGTTTGTAAACTCCATTAAAGTGCATTAACGAACTATAATACTGAAGGCAGACAAGAAATCTAATTATCTTTTGTTGCAAAGCACCATATGCTTCTTTTAACTTCAAATAATAGACTGAAGAACATTAGTATTTTAAATGAATCTTTGATGAACTTGAACAAGGGAGAGGAAAAAAATAAGTTAACCAATATATTCCAGATACATTGTTTTTTGCTAGATGGGTTTACCTTGTCACATACTTACTTTGTAACATACCAAAGGGTAAATGAAAACAGGTGACACGGTTAGTCACTTTTATGTCAGATATCAATTCGCTTCCAGCTGTGGCCCTGAGGAAGTTTTTGTTCAGGGTTTTTTTTATTATTACTGTATTTTTGGCATGCTCATCTAGTTGCAAAAGCACCAGATGTCTCCATTGACTTTTTGAATGAACAAGCAAACTAGAAAATAATAATAATTTTAAACCCCTTCATATATTGCACACATAAAGGATGGTCCTGTTCTTTGGGATTTATTTTTTACTCCAAAATGTTATACTGAAAAAAACCCAAACCAACAAACAATACCCCAACCCACTAAAGCAAAACACCACCACCCCCCAAAGCAATATCTTCTTGTGGCTGACAGCACATGTGGAACCACTGAACAGAAGATTACTTATTCAAAAGGAGTGAAGCCAGGGCATTCCCTCTCCATCTTGCTGGGTGTCTGTGTGTGCTGAGGAAAGCAAGGTCACATGGGTGCAGAAGTGGGGCCATCAGCCCACCCCAAGCCATGATCTTCACCGTGGACATCACACACTGAATTTGTGTTGTTGACACCACACAAGGGATTTCTCCAGCCCAAGGAGCCTGAACAGACGTGCAGAGCTCACCCCGCTTCACCCCTTCCTCCAGTGGGATGGTGAACCGTGTGTCAAATGCAGTGTCCTTTTTTCCAGGGGTATCTGTAAGGAGGTGAACCCTGTTTTCAGGGTGATAAGAACAGTATGGAAAAACAGTTGTTTAAAATGTTTCTATTGCTCACCTCTGAAACTTTCCTTTTCCTCTTCCTTCCTTGTTCACGGGTTTTATATGAGAGTTTCTGAGGTAACCAATGTAGTTGTACTGTTCTATCAGCAGCAGCTACCAGAAAATTTTTTAAATGGATGATTATTCTTTTATTGAGTAATCCATATAAACTTCAAAGATAAACAAATGGCTGTTTACAATATTGAATTTAAAACAAACAAACAAAGGCTATTTTAAATACTTGCAAGACTCATTTTACTTTGTCTCCAGCTAGAAAGAAAACAAACCATTTGGTCTGTCTGCAAGGGTAATGAAGACATATACATGGACTATCACTACCACTGCTTCATGAAGCCATTGCATGCTCTTCTAGGTGAATAATACAAGCCTGTAACTTTAACAGTGCATTTGAAAGAAAAGTGAAATAGTTGTTTGGATATTTTGGTGCCAGCATTCTCTCCCTTTCTCTATAGTTCCCAACCCATTGCTCAGTTTAAGCTCATTTTATAAGCCTTAGTTACCTGTGCTTAAAATGCACTCCTATTTGGGAAGGTGGAGATTTGGTAGAAACTTCAGTGGGTCGCTCAGTTTTTACTCCTCTGCCTGTTTCCCACCAGAGTTAGAGGCCATGTGCCTTACAGGATCTGAATTTTTCATATTTTAAATGCATTTTTCACTTTTATGTTACTGATGTGACATGATGTGCTCATTTTAGATTATGTGTCTTTGCCTTGATGTACAACATAAACAATCTATATCATAGTTGAGATTTGGGGAAAAGAAGGAGAAAGCTTTCATACATGCACACACATTTGCCCTGATTTTCTTTTAAAGGATTACTCACATTCTTTCCAAAAGAAATCAGCAATACTTTTTCTCAGAAAAGAGATTAATTATAACAGCAACTTCTGGTTTCCTTAAATATATTAGTACTTTAATATTTGATATTGGGTTAAGATCTGAAAAGAGAAATAAAAGCTGTTAAATCTTTAACACATCACTTCAATTTCCTCAGAAAGTCTGGGAAAGCAATTCCATCTATTCTGTTCATTACATAAAGCAAAAGAGGGTTATTGTAAATGTGTTCAGAGACCTTAAGTATGCAATATCCTGGTGGAATTCTCATGTAATGAAGATTTTAGACCAAATTCTGCTTTCAGATAAAGTCACAGTAATATCTTTGACTTCAGGACTGGTTTGACTGAAAGCAGATCTTGACCATGTCCTGCTCTGACATTTTTTTTTTGGCAATATCTCCTTCCCTGCTCAGAGAACTGTTCATATGGGTCAATCCTGCTCTGAACAGAGGCTCAGGGACCATCAGTCATCTGCAATATGCTCTCATTTGGAGCGCAGGGTGAAGGAATTTGGAAACTAGATAAAGAAATGTAATACTGGTAAACTAGAGAATTTTGCTCAAAGCAATAATCCATAAATTAAAATGTTTTTAACCAGTCCTAAAAATGCCCTTTTTCAGTTTCACCCATGGAAGGAGAGGCATAGCTGGCTAATATAATTTACAGACTGAAAAGAAATATTTTCCTAGCTAAGCATTTCATTTGGATCCTGACAGTTCATTTGAGATCCTTTGGGTTTTCTTCTCTCCATACCAAGGCTATTATTCCAGATAATAGCTACAGTATTTACCATTTTTATCTCCTCCTCTCAGTGGTTCTGTGAAAGTACTTTTTGTATATATTGGTCTAAAGTGTTTCTTGCAGGGCTTTTGAGTGCACTGAGGGGCACTCCAGCCAGTGTTAGCTGGGAATGGGTGCTTAAGGCACTTTTGACCTGTTTTTTTCGCTGTTATCAACTACACATTTGTATACTCACTTTAAAATTAGTCGCTCAATGCTAGTCTTAATTGCATTTCTTTATAAAGTCTCCCTCCTGCATCCTCTTTATGATGATTCCTTTGCAGCTGGCATTGCTTTTTTGGGCTGCTGTCGTGGTTTCAGGTCAGCCCAGTCGGTAACAAAGCACCACGAAGCCGCTCACTCACCCCCTACCCCCTCGCCTGGCCACGTTGGGATGAGGAGAAAATCCAAAGGCAGGCTTGTGGGTCGAGACAAGGACTGGGAGGGATCACTCCCCACTTATGGTCACGGGCAAAAGACAGGCTCAACTTGGGCAAGAAACAAAATCAATTGAATTTACTACAAATCAAAAAAAAAACAAAACACAAGGGTATTAGGAAGGGAAACCAAACATCAGAACAACCTCCCCCACCCCTCCCGCCTTCCCGGCTCAGTTCAACTACCGATGCTGTCTACCTCCTCCCCTCGGCAGCGCAGGGGAATCGGGGATGGGGGTTGAGTCAGCTCGCCACACATCGTCGTTGCCGCTTCTTTCCTCAGGGGGAAGATTCCTCTCTCGTTCCCTGCTCCACCGTGGTTCCTTTCCGCGGGCTGCAGTTCCTCACAAACTTCCCTGGTGCGGATCCTTTCCGCGGGCTTCAGTTCTTCCCGAACTCCCCTGGCGCGGGTCCTTTCCGCGGGCTGCTCTCCCGTCTCACACTGCTTCAGCGCGGTTTTTACCATGGGGTTACGGCCACCTTCGGGAGCTTCCGCTCCACCGTTCACCCCCCTGGGCTGCAGGGCCATCAGCCTCCTCAGGCTCCTCCTCCTCCCCCTCCACTTCCATGATTCCAGTGTCGGCAGCGATGTTCCTCTCAGGTTTCCCCCCCACACTACCGGTTCCCCTTCTTAAATATGTTTCCCAGAGGCGCTATCACCGTCACTCCCCGCCTAGAGGCGGGTCCGACATTTTGGCGCGCGGGTCCGACTTTTTGGGGCAGCGAATTCTTCCAGCAACTTCTTAAAGGGGCCGCCTCTGCAGCCCCCCTCCCCTGCCACCAAGGAAAACCACGCCACACAAACCCATAACAGCTGCATATTCAATTTTCCTGGACTAAGGAACCTTATATTACTTCTGAAATGTGGAACACAGTTAGAAGGAGGGATGGTGACTGCATCCTCACCAAAAACTGCTGTGAAAGAGACATAAAATTGATCCCACCCCTGGCTGAGGAGGTCTTTCAGCCTCATCCCAAGGCTACTAGTCTAACCTCAGTCTACTAATAAAAATTGCAAAACTACCTCTCTTCTAAAATTTCTGTTCCACATTTAGCCAGGGATGCTGTTCTTCAGTGAGTCTTCAACTTTTCTTCTAAAGAAAGCACCTAGATACCTCTCTTCATTCAATACTTTCAGGTGAGATGCACGTGGATGGTGGCACGTCTCCAAAGTCCCAAGTGAGAAACCTGTGCTGCAGTGGGGACAGCATGTAAGGCACTTTCCTCTTTTTATGTCTTCCTCTTAGTTCTTTTAACTGGATGTCTCCTTAATTGTATGGTTGAGGATCCTAATAGTTGAGGATGTCTCCTCATTGTAGAGTTTTCGATCCCAGATTCCAGATACTTTAGAGAAAGACTGGGATGTAAATAACTGAAATCTACTTTTTTAAAAAAAATATTTTTACTTTTTTCTTTCAGTTGGACTAGATTATCATTATTCATCCCTTCCAACTGCAAATACTTCTATTCTATTCTATTCTATTCTTTTTAATGTGTTCAGTTGTAAGCATCATTTGCATTAGTAGTTCCCCATCCTGTCTTTGGGCAACAGTTTTTTAAGTTTCCTGTCTTCACTGCAGAGTGATTCTAAAATCATCAGGAAAGAAGAGAAATAGACAGTTTCCCCTGAGCCATCATAAATGCTTCCTGCCAGGACCCCCATGATAAGATGGAGCTGGTGATTTCACTTTGCAGCTGTATCACAGAATGGCAAAAAGGAATCATACGGTGTTACTGCTTATAGAGCTTATAAAGCCCTAGCAAGATCTTTGTCCTCACATGTCCACGCTAAAGAATGGATATGATAAAGCTTGGATATCATCCAAACCCTACTTTCTGTCTCCAGTTTTCTGTTTTTAGCAGCTGAGATTTTCAAATTTATACTAGAATAATGTGACCTCAGGAGATCTTTGTTTAAACAAATAGAATTAGGTTGCATAGCTATGTTGCTAATGACAGTTCCTGAAACACATTTAACAGCAATTTCATGTTATTATTACAGCTAAGTAGTTTTCATAAGGCCCCAGTTAAATATTTCTCCACTAACTCATCAAGACAAAGAGTTGACCTCAGCTTTCTTTCAGAGTCCATCAGTATGCTCCTTGGGAAGCAGAAGAGCCGTTTAAAGCAGAAACAAATCCAAGAACTTCCACCTCCTCCTGTTCCATATTAGCTAAACACACTGAGCCTGCAGGGCTGCCCATCCCCTGATGGCTTGTAATAGCCATTTTCATTCTACTTTTAAGGATAAAGTTCTTCATAAAGGTGGGCTGCCTGCTGGGCTCCTGATGGATTTAAGATCTTGATATTCAGATTATAGTGGAAGTAGCTAAAGAGGAAGGAAAATATGTTCCAGTCTTGCTGTTGTGTTCAACGGAAGTCTAATCATATCAGGCATTTTTTTCAAATTAGCATTATTTGTGTTTAGCCTTCATTAACGCAGTTTAGATTCAGCAATTGGTTAGAGAAAGCCCTATACAAACTGGGATGTGCTTTGTCTTAAATGCCATGCTGTAAAAACCTCTTAAGCTTCTCTACAAAGGGGCATAAGGGTTATACATTTATAGAGATCCATGAAAAGGATTAGAAAGGAAAAAACACACATTCTTTTGTGTGATTTTTATTTATATGGATAAGATGAAGCTATTAGCAGGAAGGAAAAGATTCTGCCAATAAGGGAGCAATGCTTCATTTCATCAGCATGATGGAAATGTTTTGTAGCTGGGTATTTTCTTCAGAATATGCATATTGCAAAGCTCACAACCCTGACATGCCCTAGAGTTTGGGCTCAGTGCCTCTCATATTCAGAAGCACGTGTCCCTTACCACTCCACGCTCCTCTCAGCATGGGCACCGCAGAAGAGCTGGGCTCATTTTCCTGCCCTTCCTGCAAAGAAGAAGGTGAGAGAAGACACTGGAAACACAGACACATATTTCCCTCAAAGCACAGCTGCAACAGACCTGCATGAATTTTTGAGGAGGGCATACACATTATTTGGTGCCTGATCTCTCTGGTCTTGGAAAGCTCTGCTGGACCCAGGGAAAGGTTTGGGCTGCCAGGCAGATCTGGTGTCCCAGAGGTGGCCATCAACCTCTCAGAAAGGTTGCTGAGTTACCTGAGGTTTGTCTACTGCCTGGAAAAGTGTTTCCACCTTGTGTCCTGCTGGCAATAGCATTACTGTTCATGTCAGTCTCTGAAGATGTCCTGTTATCCTGGATGTCCTTGTCCATGCCTTCTACTTGCCCTCTGTACTGTTAAGCCTGAACTAATCTAAATCTATGTTCTCCAAAATGTCAAGGCCCATTTCCTTCAATCTTCCTTTCATGGGCATTAACTCCAAAACACTGTAGGATACATATGGTTTCCTGACTGGCATACAATTCACTCTTCCAATGCCAGATAAAATTAGCAGCATGAGCTGCTCTTCCCTTTATTCAAGGTCAGATTTTTGCATCAAGCCCTTGTAGTCTGGGGACTAAAAAGTCATCAAACACCTCTGGATGCAGTGCCTGGCTGCTGGTGGTCCAGGGACCTTGTCAGAGTCTGCCACAGCCTCATTAGCGTATGGCAATGCATCAACAAACAGTGCTGATGCAACAGAGGGATGGGTTAACCCAGCACCGGAGAAGCAGGACACTGCTGTGGGAATCTCTGGTTGCTCTCCATGATCTAAAGAAGTAACTACAGAAAAATAACCAAAATTTTGCTTAAAAATGGAAGGAGATATGATTGAAACTCCTCTATGGAGAATTTTAAAGCAACCAAGGGACTATGAGTTTATAAGCAGGCCACCATGTACTGCCTGAGACTCTGTCTTTTCAGCACCCACTGCAACTACGTGCATGTGTTGAAAAGTGAATAAGTAACATTATGTTTTTCCCTGTGGGGGAAAACTCTGAAAGCACTTTTTCCTCTTTAATATGCTAAGAGGTGTAAAAGATTTCATGCTACCTTCAGATGTCAGTGTCAGATTAGGATGTGGTGGCAGAGGACATAAGGTACTGCTGGACAGTAAAATGCCTCTGGCCACAAGCAAGCCTGTCCTCGTTAATTTTATCTCAAACCCATCTCCCTGATTTGTCACTGGCTCTGAATTCTTCAGTCTCTTCTCTCCATAAAAATGTCTAGCTGTCTCTTAAATTCATTTATGCCATTGCCTTTTATGACCTTACTTGATAACTTACTCTTTGTGTTTTCCATCCTGAGTAAAAAGCCCTGTCTGAGTGAATTCCCTTATTGGTCTTAATTTCCTAATTTTGACATTGTGTGGCTGTTTGACCTGGTTATTCAATTCCTCATGAATATGAGCATTATATTTATGTGTGTTTATTTTTTCTCACTAGCTAAAAAGATTGTTGGTTTGGTTTGGTTTGGTTTTTTAAATAGCAGTTCATTTACTAAAAGACCTGTGCGCAGCCTTTTTCACATTTTTATGCCAGCTGTAAGTTTGGAAAAAGTTTTAAGAAACCTTACTTGTACACTATACATATACATACTATACATAGAGCAAGGACTCATTACCAGGGTTGGGCACGGGCCAGATAAACACAGCCCTGAGTCTAGTTGCCAGCTTTGGCAAGTTTCTTCCCAACATACTAGTCTTTTCCTGTTTTCTATAGACTGTGTATTTTAAGCCATGCTACTCTACTTTGTCAACCATTAACAGATGAGAACACAGCTTCTATGAAAACATTCCTTCAGGTTGTCTTGATAATTGTGCAATGCTTAGAATATTAATAAACTTTAAGAAGCAGTAATAAGAATACTATGTTCACATATATACCTCTACTCTTCACACCTCAGCTTGGATTATCTGTAAAACTCTCTTATATGCATCTTCTGTTTTTATATGCATTTTCTGTTTCAAGACTTTGTGCCCCAGTCCAGCTCAACACGCATTATTAAGACTTTCCCCATTTCATTTCTGTGCATATTTCATTGTCTGTCATGGTCAATATATCTTCCCTTAATTTTCACAGAGTCCAGCCAGGTAGGTCATGACCAGATTCTTCTATAATCTTTTTATATATTTAGTCACTGTAATGAGATCATCATCCAGTCTGCTTTTTCTTTCACTCTAAATATGCTACACTTTTTGAGTCATTTTCTCATCTATGGCATACATCTAACTCCTTACCTTTACCGCACTACTCTAAAACCTGACTAAAGTGTCAAAGCTGTAGGTGGTATTTCAATCTTTGTACTTTTAATAGATGATTTTAAAAATATGGTGGGTCCGGCTTAGGTACAGTCCTTACACCTTTCTTAAGCAGAAAGATCTGCCTCCATGACACTGCTGAGTGTAGCAGAAGGTGACAT
>VYZV01045965.1:21827-58816 GCA_013401275.1 Pandion haliaetus
CAAGGAAAAAAAAAAAAAAAAAAAAAAAAAAAAGAAAGAAAACCGCCCCGCAAACCGAAAGGTGACTGTTACTACATGTTACTGTTCCGGCTGGTTATACTGGGACCTGCTGGTTATCCTTACCAGCATCCAGCCAATCAGATAAAGGATAAAGGCTCAGGGCATTCTTCCTCCTTTATTACCAACCATGCAGACCACAGAATGTTGGTAGGAAACGGAGTAAATCCTCAGCAAAACAACCCAAGGCCTGGTCTGGAACATGCATGATGCTCTCTTATAAAGGGGCAGTGGGGGGTGGGGGTGGGGGTGGTGGTGTTATAAACTTATTGGTGAGAAGTAACTGAAACACTGAACTCATGGGTTGTGCTGCAGCATTAAATAATAATAACCAGTTCTCCTAGTGTTATCTGTGGGCTAGTAATGAAATGACTATGTCCTTTCTCTCAGTGTTTAGCAATATTAATTCCTGTGTCCCTGACTTATGTGGAAAGCATAAGTAGAGAACCCAGAGAAAATGCTGCATTTTTTTTTCAGTACTGTCTACGGTCTCATGGGGCTGGCATGGTTTGTACCAAGGAAAGACAATAATTTGTTCTACTTGTAGGGAAGGAAAAAAAATAATCAGGGAGAGAGGGTTCTTACCATAGTTGTCTAAATAGGTACATTTTGATGTTGATTTTGGAGGTAGATGTGATAGGAATTGTCAGACACATAAAAGAGTGTTGGAGCGGGTGCTCAGTAGCTAGGACAGGCAGCAGCCGCACCAAGGACAAGGTCAAGCAAGTGCAAGAAGGATAGTGGGCTAATGTCTGTATTGCTATAATTTGCTGCAAGGCTAGCACAATAGACATGCACCATGTAGCACTTTAAAATATTTGTTCCTAGCTGTAATTTCATGTATACGCTGCAGCTGCTTTGCTTGGCTGCTGCATGTCCTTCTTTGGTGTTTTTATAAAAATGGGAAAATTTTCTCAGCAGAAAAGGACCATGTAAAAGATAAAGCACCACAAGCAATTTTTTTTAATAATGGCAGACTGGAACTAGCCAAAGATGATAGTCATCAGGAAAAAAATGCTGTCATTGGCTTGATTTGTTCAAGTCCGGCTGATTGTATGAGCATAGAGCTACACTTCCTCACATCCTCCAAAGCATGCCTAAGATCTATTTCTGAAATTGCACCTAAGTGCTATTCATTATTAGTTTTACCATGCATATTTATTTGGCACTGCAAATGATAATGTGTGAACAACAAAAGGGGTAATGTCATTATGCAGGTGCAAGTAGCAGTTCTGTAGTTATGAGCAGGTTTATGTTTTCATTCAAAGCCATACAGCATTTTCTGCTCCAAAGATTTGTCTGCAGTAACTAATTTCCTTAAAATAGCAGACAAGAAATTTGTTTCAGGAAATTTAAATTGGATTAAAGACATTTGTATTCTAATTAATAAAACATCATTTAAGTATTATCTTGTGCTGTGCTTTTAATACAGTTCTCCCACACCCCAGAAAATAGCTAGGGCAGAGATGGACTTTAAGCCTTATCTGTTTCTGCTCCAGGAGTCAAAACGGCAGGAGATGTAATTTAAGCAGCCCACCCTGGAGATGGCAGCAACGGCCAGATTCCTGAGATGATGTGTGTTTTCACTTTGCATGCTTTACTTGAGCAAAAATTTGGCACAAATCCCGATGCCAGGATTTATATCAATAAGTATGGAAAGGCCTCAGGACTCCATGCAGCTGCCTTTTGCAGCACATGCAATAGCACTGGTCTATCAGTGAGCTCCATGGTTTTAGTAGCTCACAACTACAGGAAGAAAGATGTGATTTTTTTTAAGGAAATAAAAGTCACACCCAGGAAAAGAAGATCTAAAATGACTCTGACAATAATGTGAGAATATGAAGAGAAAGGAAAATTTTAGTATCTCACCGCAAGATGGGTCTGAAACCCATTTTGAAGGAACCAAAGGTAACCAAAGAATGTTACAATGCAGTTTTATACAGCTACTAGTGTGAGAAAGCAGGCTGCTCGTGTATTTCTTACACATTAGAAGACTGTAGTGCCTTGTGCATGCACAGACTCCCTCGGTAGCACAGCAGGAGCCATGCTGTCCTGCCTTGAGACAGAGCGTGTTGCCGTCACCCAGCCTTGAGCACCGACCGCACAAACAAGGAAGCTTTGTCAGTACTGGCCACATTGGGGAATTTTTTTAACAAAATGAATTGCCATCAGTGCAGAATAATTTATCTTAGCTCAACATCTTTTGGTAGAAAACACTGGCTGAGCAAATCCTTGTCAGGGAATACTTTTTAGCTGCAAGTTCTGTTCAGGATGAAAAATGCCTCCCCTGAAGTAACCAGCAAACTGATACCCAGGACAGACAACAGGGATGTGTGAGGAAAGGTCCCTTTTCCAATGAGTAAAATTGTAAGGCTCAAATAAAAAGAGACTAAAAGCCCCCTTTCCGCACAGTGGTCAATAATCCCATGGTGAGGGCTTGCTGTTGGAAGACAAAGGGATGGCAGTGCAAGGATGTGAGTGTGTGTCCTATGCCTCCAAACACCAGATTTCAGCTTTCCCCAGGAAAATATTTTAAATCCCAATAGTTCCTAGGAAGGGCAAAGTCTTCTCATGAGGGAAATGCTTCTTGTTAGAAAGGAAGAACAAGACTTGTAAAGCACAAGTCTTATGAGGAGCAGCTGAGGGAACTGGGGTTGTTTAGCCTGGAGAAAAGGAGGCTGAGGGGAGACCTGATCGCTCTCTACAACTACCTGAAAGGAGGTTGTAGCGAGGTGGGTGCTGGTCTCTTCTATCAGGTAACTAGTGATAGGACGAGAGGAAACGGACTCAAGTTGCAGCAGGGGAGGTTTAGATTGGATATTAGGAGAAATGTCTTTCCTGAAAGGGTTGTCAGGCATTGGAACAGGCTGCCCAGGGAAGTGGTGGATTGACCATCCCTAGAGGTATTTAAAAGATGTGTAGATGTGGCACTTAGGGATGTGGTTTAGTGATGGACTTGGCAGTGTTATGCTAACGGTTGGACTCGATGATCTTAAAGGTCTTTTCCAACCTAAACGATTCTATGATTCTGTGAGTCTATGAACTGCTTGTTCCTTTGTGCTTTTTTAGTACAGCAGGCATCCAGCGTTGCATTGCCACCTTTCATCAGAACTGCTCGGGACCCATTGAATCTGGTTACTTATTTCTTGTGCCACGTGTGCTCGCAGGCTTTCCTCACTCTAAAATTAGTCTGTGGTGTCCTAGAAAACCTGAGCACGAAGAAAAAAATTTCCAGGGTCTTCTTCTGAGATTTAGGAAATGTTGCCATCTTTCCTAATGATATAATAAACAAAGCACCTATTGAAACAAAAGGACAACTTTCTTTTTTTTGTCTCTTCTCTCCAGTATGTTACAGCTTATTTGCAGGAAGCAGAATTAGCTGTAACTAAATGAAACAACTATCCACGATCACCTCAACCTTTGTGACAACTAGGGAAGAAATAGTTCTCTGGTCTCACCATGTTTTTTTCTGTCTTGGATGTTTGTGGCTGCCAGGTGTGGGTGAGGGGCTGAGGTCTCACCCCCCATTACAAGAGGGCTGTGAAGCTGAGGAAGTTCTTGTGGGTCCAGCCAAAATTTTTATTTTTCTCAGGTTTCATTTCAGTTTTGATCTTCTAATGTTCACACTTCAGTAAGGAATAGCAAAGTATCAAAACAAAACTTATTTCCAGCCTTCAGAAAACACCTAAATGGGATTAGAAAAGGTTGCAATGGAACACTTCAATAGCATGCCAGCCTTCCTGTCTGAAGAGTTCTACATCAATATCTTTGTGGAAACAAACATTTTCCTGATTTCAACAGGCCAGTGTTTCTCCTGAAAATACCTTTCAAACCCTCTTACTCTCTTTAGGCTTTTTGAACCCTCCTAAAACAAAGGTACCATTTTCTATTCCACTTTCTGGAATAGAAAGACCTATGGAAAATTGTAAGTGTTTAACATTCACTGGAGTTTTGCAGCAAAGCCCCAAACACAACAGTTTCTTCTCAGGTTCTCCAAACCCCTACACTTTACTGTTGGGGGTCCAGAAGAGAGCCAGAGACATTTCCTCAGTGTCCTCATGTGGCACCGGAGAAGGGCACAGGCAAAAATCTCTGTGTAACTGGAATCATGCTGTGAAATCCATGGACTTTTCTGGGAAACTGAACATGTGTCATTCAAGCTCCACCAACAGAAAGAGGGCAACTTGTCCATAAGCCAGCTGCTTCCTCATTTCACTCCCAGTGTACTCCTAAGAAGCCCAGTGCGTAATATAAATCTTGTGTTATTACCACCCCTCTGTGTAAGGATTAATGCGTTCACTACAGCCTTTTAGCAAGACACCAAGCTCTACCCTGCTCAAGTAACAGACTATAATACCCTGACATTCAGGAGCTAAAACCAGAATACAATTATAAACAGAATATGTAATATTCACTGAAATAAAACAGATTTGCAATCAATTAAAACAGACTCTTCTTCCAATAGCACCAGACAAATAATAAATTTACAAAACTAATCGGTTCTACACAAGCTGAGCTAATGAGTGTCATTTGGGTCACATCCTCAAATTGCAAATAAATGTTATCATTTATCAACCTAACACATTACTCAATAAATCTTCTGCACCACTGTTCATACTTATCAGCTGTGTCATTTAATATTCCTTTCTGGTTTAGAAAACTATTTCCTCTAGTGCCTGACCCCTTGTAATGGAAAACTACTGAAAACAGACAGTAGCTAATTCAAGAATTGTATAATTTAGAGCTAAACAGAGCTGTGGACAGTGTTGAAATGCTCTAATGTTCATTTTTCCGTGGGTATCCTCCCAGGCTGGAAATATTACAAGCTGTTGAGACAAAAGTTTCATTTAAGGACAGTTAGACAGTAGGCAATGCAGTAAGAGCTTTTACATATGTAAAATCACAAAAATGATTACGCTTTGTCCAGACAAGGAGACACGTTTTCTCATTTATGCAGAATTGTGGACACTCCCAATTACAGGCATAAATGCATAAACCCTCCCATCTCAGCCATCTGATGCACTGCACTCTACCTTGTGTGTAGACTGGTGATTTCGATGATTTCAGCATTTCCCAATCCCTGCCAAGATGGGAATGAGAGAGGGGGAGCTTCTAAACACTACCCCTTCACCAACAACTCTCCTCCCTCTGCTGACAACCAGAAGGGAAACAGGTCTTTTTGCCCCACAGATGATACCTGGTGGGTCCTTTCCTTCATCCCAGCCTGCTTCCCCACCAGTGGCATCCTTTCAAGGCTTGCTGCAGGCTTCTCTACATAGCACAGAAAGAGACCTTTTTTCTGACACATCCGTTTCAGAACTGAATTACCCGGATGCATCTTCTTCATCACAGACACATAAGAGCAGAAGCATACAGCCACTGGGACACATCTAAGAGGGACATCTCGTGACCGACCTCCTTTAGAAGTGTGTTTCTGTGTCTCAAGAGCGTGTTTAGATTGACTGTCAAACACTAAAGGAGTTATGAACTGCGGTGTACTCGCTTTACAACACACTGCATAGCCGTACACAATATATGGGTACAGGACCACATTTTACCAGAAGGGCCCTTAGTAGCCCTGTACCGGGTAGTAAATGATCCATTCAACAAACATGGCTGAGTCAGGTGTGTCAGCGGTCAGCTGGCTTGTGTTCTTATGTGGATCTAACTCGCTTCTCATTTTCAGTTCCCATTCCCCTAGCTCCTTCTGTTCGCTGCTCTTTTTCCTGTTTCCTCCCCCAATTCTGCTCCAACTAGCACCCTTGCATTGATTCAAGTCCTCCCTTTGCCATTGTCATCACTCCTGTCCCTTCTTTATGGCTCCTAATATTCTTGTCGGCTTTCTTATTTTTACTTTCATCTCATACCCCATCCATTTCCTATGACCTCATGTGGTCTGCCTCCTTTGTTTCTCTCCTTTTCACTCATCTCAGTCCTTACCCTTCATCATTTCAGTCAGATAAGTTTTCTTACCCCCTACCTGCCTCTGGCACCAGCATGGCTAAAAACAAAGGTGAGACAGACTTTTCGTTGTCAGTTTGAGCCTTGTCGTGACAGAAACCCCAAAATGCCAGAAGATATGAGTGCTCCAGCAGCTGGAGACCTAACATGAGCAGGCTGAATCATCCCTCACTAGGAGCAGTGGGAGTATGGACCATGCACGCCAAATGCAAAGCTCTACAACAACTCTATGGCAAGGGGAGGGGGACCGAGGGTTGCAAAGATTTCCCCTTTGGGGAAGTTTTTATTACAAAGTCAGCAAAAAGCACCTCTGATACAAGAGGACTATGCTGTCAAATAACAGTTCTCATAGGTATAGCTGGAAAAGAAATCCAAAATAATGTGGCTTAAATTATGTAGCCAAAAGCAAACATAAGTGTGGAGACAGTTATAAGCAACTGAAAATTGGAGGTTGATTATGGGAATGGTTAGGCAACCTTAACTTAAACATATTTCTCACTACAGATATGGTTCCCACACTGCTGATAAAGAAGTCTGGATCTAATGAAATACTCGAGCATAAGCTGTTTTGCAGTCCTCATGAACTTAACGTATTAAGTTCTGTCTTACATGATTTCACTGAGAATGTATGGAAAAAAGCAAATCTGCCATTTCTGGATTTCCATATCAACAAAACTCAGATAAACATGTCAACACCTCAACTGCTTGTTTGAACTGTAGTTCTGACCTTATTGCTTTCAGTGAAAGTCCTGAACATTTAAGAACGCTAGAATATCCCAAATGGTATCTGCTGTGCAGATCTGAGAGGGAACTTTACACTTGACTGTTACACTTATTTTAATGGTTTTTTAATATAATTTAATAAACACAGGAGTACTATAGATGGAATCTAGCAATGTGTAAATATCTCAAAAATAGTATGCATAACATTTATGACACAGGAGAGTCATAACACATCAACCACTATTAAAAACACATTTACTTGAATTTTAGGGTTGCACTTCACACTGCTGAATGTCTTAGATATGTTTATCCAGCCATTTCTAATGTAACATGCAACATTAAAGTAAATGCATTTGCAGTGCCTGTTGACCACTTTAACCAGTTTAATAAACCATTCATAATGAGATACATGCACAGAAGTGTTGCATAAATATTGGATAAATCATCATTATTAAAATACTCAGCCCTCCAACTAAAATAAACACCTTTTGATGTTAATATGCTGAAACTCATCTGAGTTATAAAGTAAGTCTCTTTGCACTTTCAGTAAATATTTTCCTTTGTGAGCCTACTGTGTGTGTGTTGTGTGTGTGTTAATACTTCAGATGAATGTTTTCTGGTGGTATTTATATTCCTATATGCACGTCACCTGTAATGATAATGAACAATTGTTAAGCATCTTGCAGAGCTTTATCTTTGCTCCAAACTATTTATTTACTCTTGCACACAAGAAGACTGCTGTTTCCTTAACTAACTGTGTTTCAGCATTTAGAACAAACTTCAGTTTTATAACCCGGAAATATTTTTATTCAGTGATATTACCTACTTCAGGAAGCTTTTAGGTAGTCTAACATGAGGTGAACATGCACGCTATTCCATGACAGTATCTATTTTCAAAAACACAGAGGCCACAGCTGAGAGCATTCACAAACCACACTTCCAGTATTTGTTAGTTCACTTTAGTGCATATTTTTACATAGAAGTAGCAAGTAGATGTCCACAGGGATGTGAACTTTACAGAAATCCCCTGCCTGTTTATTCCGTGAAGATATGTACTACACCTTTATTCCTTTGCTAAACCATTCTTCATTTAATTACCAATTTGTGCCACATATTCATTACACCCATGCACAACCAATTTCCTCCCTTTGTGCTTTCCGTTCTTTCTTTTCTGGTTCAATAGTGTGCAGAGCCCCAGTCATTCCCCACATATATCACTCCTCTTCCTATCACAGCTTCTGCAAAGCCTGGCTTGCAAGGTGAGGAAGAGCCAGTTTCAGAAAAAAAATTACCAACCATTTAACAAGACTTTGAGCACCAGTCATCTGGATTTACTCTGCAGGTCTTTAAGCTGGTATTGATCACAAGGAATAACTCTGAAATAGTAGCGTTCTGGGCAAATAAATAGGAACAGCAGAGAGAGGTTTTTTTACCCATGCTTCCAAGTATCGAATGCTCCATTATGAAGGCCACTGTGGCTATGATTCCTCTTTTATCCTAACTTCTTTCCGCTGCTTGCTATTTTGAGTAAAACCTAATAAATATTTTCAGTGGGGTTTTGTTTTCAAAGATCGAGAATGATGGTTGTAACTTCCCCCGGGTGCCTGTTCACCATGGTTACCATGTCATGTTTCTGAGAGCTACCCATTGACTCAGCCTCAGACCGCAAAGATGTGGGCTGAAGGAGTGATTCCCTGCGAGGATAAGGAAGCAGCTTGGGGTCTCCTCAGGTAGCAGAATAAATTAGAAGGTAATTGCAACCGTGTAAGCAGTGACAATCATAATTTATTTTTCAAAAAGATATAACATCAGACATCTTAAAAAAACCCCTCCCTTGGAAAGCCAGGCAAATTAACAGATAGGTGCATAATATGTTTCATCCTACAGTTGGTGGGAGTTATTACTGCAACACCTTTGACCTTCTTCCCCCCAAATTTCAAAATTTTCACTCTGAGCTCTGCCATTTCTTAATTTTGCCCTTCTTCAACAATATGCATTAGATTTTAAATGCCTATAGCACTAAACAGAAATCACAGGATGATGAATTTTAAACTTTGTTTGCATGCAAATTAGAGAGACTAAAATGCATCAATGTGCTACTGTTCTGAGAAATGACTGAAGTCTATTCTCTCACCACTTTTATGGTTGTAGAAGTCTGACTTGTATGAAAGTACATCAGATTTATTTAGTTGTATCATATAGCAGGATGTGCTCTATATAGCGTAGTGTCTGCTGACTGAGTTTTCAGGATTAGTAAGTATTCTCTAAAAATAAGATTCTGGGAAACATCTCCTAATCAGTGTGCTCTCTTGCCATGGATTTTATTGTACACGTTAGTTGGCATTAGCAGTCTGTTTTACTTCAGGCTCCGCAGCATTTTGGACATCTTTTGAAACTATTTCAATAAGGTTTTGGTAGAGAGCTCAGAGCGTTAAGCACATGTTCACCATTAAAAGTAATGGGAGTCATGCACGTACTGCTATCAGAACTACATTTACTAATTACCTCCAAGGGTTTATATTCTAAACCAGATAGGCTAAGTACAGCATTTGCCAGAATACACTTGAGTTTCTTTCATTCATACTTCTGTTCCCATCTCCAGACAGACCAAACATTCTGATCATGTCACTCTTTGATGCTAAATTGGATACAAATGTACTCAGATAATTAATCACGCTCAATCCTTATTGTGCATTTTTCTTATCACTATGCAAGCAGATTTTGCAGAACTTGTAATCTGTTATCAGATTGCATGAAAACAGCTGATTACCTTTCTTCTCATACAATTACATTAACAGCAAAGCCAACTTCCTTTCTCCATGTATCTTTGACCATGTGAAATATTTCAGGAAAGGCTCATCGGGAAAAAAAGAGCAATATTTCACATTATCCAGGTTTCAGTTACCACTGTCAAACACTATATGTTCAGAAAGTCAGAAATACTCAGTATTCCCATCCCCATAGAAAGCAGAAGTAAAAGAAAGAATTCCCTTCTGCTGTCACTCAAGTCCAGTGGAGCTAAATTCTGCTCTTAGTTGCACATTTCTGCCTCTGCCTGGTCATGGTCATGCTCAAGAAAAGACACTGCCTTGGCTGTTACATACATGAAGCATCTTCCTCTGTTATAGCTACTATCATTCAGCTTTTCTCCATTTAGAAATAATTCATAGTCTATGTTCTCTGGGTTGACTTTTTTAATAAGCTCATTCTATTATTTTTAAACAGAACTTTGCTGAAAGGTGGTTTGATGTGGCTTGGGGTTCACATCAGGACCCAGGGAGAAAATAAGGTATGGACATGAACACAGAAACACACCTAGATTGATCTATTTAGCCTTTTCACTGATGTCAAGGTGGTTACGTGGAGTAAAACTTGGCTAAATGTCACCACCACCTTTCCCAGGAAAAGTCATGTTCTGGAAAATGTCACCAGTCCAGCCTCCTTCCTGAATCACTCCTGAAGCAAATAAACCTTAACATTCATAGGGTACCTTAACACCCTAACATTCACAGTGTACCTGGAAAACCTTCCTTGGCCTCCCTTGATTCCCTCTACCCTCCCNGCAGGAGAAACCTAGACTGATTTGGCTGCAGAAATATGTTTGCTGCAGAACTTTATTTTCATTCTTAAATTATTAAAACATCCAAAATTACCATGACCCAAGCTGCAACAAATCATTGACTTTTTCTTCTTATCACTCTGGGTCATTGGGGCTCAGTTTTTTGCCCTTATCCAAATATTGCTGTACCCTGTGACCATAGACCCAATAAAGATGGTTCGGCACCCTCCTTTGGGAATGGGTGCTCTTCTTCCAACAAGCCGGCAGCTCCCTCTGTCCTTTTGGTGTTCCCACCTTGGGGACCTGCCCAGAGGCCTCTGCCTTCCCCTTGGCCAGCTGCCTGTGTGTTCTGAAGAATTTGTGGACATTTATTTGTGGAGTACCTAAAAGAGACGTGGGCCCCATTTGGACTTACGTGCTTGAGATACAGCTACAGTTCAGCCTTTTAATGATGGGTAGAGCCTAAAAAAGCTTCACATAAATTTATGCTGCTGATGTATATTTTTATAATAAGCTGGAAGTGTTACTTGGTGACTATTATTTTAATTTCATCTTGACAGGATGTGTAATTTTTTAGTTTTATTAGATTGCATTAAAGTGCACGTATAAGATTTTAACTTCCTTTTTGAGCTCCCATAGTAGATATTTTGCTTTGTATTGAATCTGCATTGTATTATTAATAATTGCCCTTTTTTATCTGATAATTTCCAAGAAAAGAAAGAAGAGTGGCTTAAATTCTATAAAGAAATTAAGAGCTTTGCTGGCAAAAGATTAACACTGTATTGACCCACTTTAGTGTTCTTTTCAAGACTAACTTTAAAGGAGAATTCATCATCTAAACTTCCTCTAAATAGCAAGCATTAGCCCGTCTCTGATACAGAAAAATATTGCTACTCTTATTAAAAGTAACGGTAAACATAAACCAGAGAAAACTTTGTTCAGGATGCTCTAATTGGCTTGATCCATTGAAAATAAACATAGAACTGCTGTCTCTCAGAACAGCGGATAAAATCACCCTTGTTCTCCCTGTGCAGCTTTTGCTGACTCGTACATAGATCTGAGCGGATAGATTTTATTTGCTCAATATTTCGATAGGAAGGACTGCCAATCAAGCATTCATTTCCAGGAGATGGATGAATCTGTGCTAGTAAGGTTGCTTAAGAACCATGGTTTCTTGTAAGTGTTTATAAGAAGATTCTTCCATTCAGTTCTGTCCCACAGTGCAGTTAGGCATTCTTGTTTCTTACCATACATCTTCTTTTGTTTGTAAAACAGAATGCCTGAGCAGTTAATATGCTTATTTGCATATGGGCATTTTACAGCACACACCAACAACCCTGTTCCCTTATGTAATTATATTGTTTCAGCTTTTTCCTAGGGCTTCCTTCTCCTTCTCGTTATGCCTTCACCAGTGCTAAACTTCTCTGTGTGTGCCTCTAAATTATCTTCTTGGCCCAATCAATATTTAGAGCTTTAATCAAACTGAATTCAGGCTCTGCATCCTTTCTCATTAGTTTGGTTACACTTAAAATACTGTAGACACAAATAACATTAATTTCTATTATACTTTGGAATCACTTCTGGGATCAAATTATCTTTCACACCTGGATGAAGCTGTTGACTTCGCTGGGACTGCATGTGCAAATATGAAAATAAAATGCAACACGACCAATGGTTGCTTAATAAAATAATGCTCTCAGAAAATTACCTCTCCTTTCTGCTGGGATAAAGCAGTGGCACAAAATGAACCGTAAACATATATTTACAACTCAGAGCCCTCAGTTATGTTCCCAAAGGTTATCTTTATTTGTCTGTAAATTCACTGGGAGTGTAAATCCCTCTCGTAGCATATGAAATTTTGTAAATGTTTTATTTTCTTATTAATGACTTCCCTCTAAAATTTTCAAAAAGGGGAAGGTACCTCATGAACTTTGTACTACTTTAGTATGTCATATGTGTGTTTAAATACTTACTGCTTACATATATGTAGCTCACCACTTACAGCAAATAGGGAAGGAAAACTTTCAATTAGCTTCCACAGTACCGGATTTTTTTTCATCACTGCTTTTAGACTCCTATGCTAGAGGTAAAAAAAAAAAGGTCTTCACTCTCAATTTCATTTACTAAGCAGAATAGCCTTTAACATGTCTGTGATTTTTGTACATATTTACTATGAACATGAATGTGTACCATATTTTCACTGCTAAAATAGTGGAACTTTTTCAGATGGCAAATTGTTCACAGACTTTATCATTGCAAACAAGAGCATCATTATTTTCTTATTTTTTTAATTTTCAAAACTTAATATATGAAAAGAGAGAAATCTCTGCCCTCAGATAATTAATCAAGCAAACTAGTTTCATCTAATATCAAAAGTAAGCCAATGACTATGTTGCAACCAAAGACATAAACTAGCATAAGTAAAAGAGGTTTTAATTACTCCTATGGTTATATGAGATTAAGGTAAAATTAAAGATTCAGGTCTCTGATGGGCAGGAGCCGTATCTCATCTTCTACTACAATGTTTGTGGAAGTCCAGGATGTTTCCAATTATGCTGGTTTGGGGTACTGTTTTAGATTTCAGTCTTTTCCTTCCTTTTCTCTGTCTCCTCCCATTTTTTATTTCTATTTTACTAAGAGCTAGAATCTAATTTCTTTAGAAGGCCAGCTTAGACCATCTTGCCCTATACATGTGTTTGAGTTCAGATACACTGGGCCACTTTGAAAATGTGAGATGAAATATTATTGTTCTCTTGTGATATTCCCTGGGACACAATACTCTCTGATAAATACCTTCTCAAGCCCAAACGCTGCTATTTGGATTAGCAGAGCTTGCTGCATCCCAGGAGGAATGCTCGGTCTGAAGACAGCACAAACATGTCCTCCTCTTCTTGCTGTGTCGGAACTAAAGCTTGGATCAAACATCCTCAACACCAAACACCCTTGTGACAGAACAGATGGACATCCACAATTTAAAATCTCTCTGGAATTCCACTGGAATACTTAGCGGTTTTTCTTTTGTTGTTGTTGTTTTATTAAGCAGAGTTAGGTTAAAAGGTATCATCTCACTGAAGAAACTGAAAATTGTAATGAGTTTTGTGGTCAAGCCGTAATTATATTAGCTTTCCCTAACACTGTATACATTCAAATTCTCATCTAATTACATTTTCAAAATGAAGTAGGGAAGAGAAAGGTCATAGTATTACAGCCAGCATATTTTGTTTTCCTCTGGAATGAGTACAAGAATAGTTTCAATGGAAACAGTTTGAGATTATGCTTGATAATTTGTAATTAACTCTCCAGGGTGCTGTGAGACCTAATTAATTACTTATTGGAAAGCATTTGGAGATCTTTGGATGAAAGTTACTATAGTAATGCCAAGAATTGTTGTTACTGTTATCATTAGGTATTTTCCATCCCCAAACGCAGTTAGGTGGAAAATGTACCTTTATTACCTTATGATATCTTACAACGAGGACTAATCTGCTGAAAAGCAGTATTTAAAAGCTGAGAATAATTCTCTTTGCAGTGGGAAACTGAAGATGTTTATTCTTAAAACTGTGCATATAATTTATGAGTAAGCCAAATAATACATAAATTGCATTCAGAAGTTCTGCAGTAATAACACACTTCATATTCTCCATCTGCAGATAAGCAGGTGCGTCTATTTGTAGAATTTGTCTTATGTTATGAAACTGTCTTCGGTGCTATGAAACTACTGTGTCATGAATGACTCCCTGTGTGTAGCATCCAGCATTTGTTCTCAGGTCTGTCAACAAGAACATGTCACCCAAATGCAATTAACCCCAATTAATATAATAATGGAAGATCATGAAGATATTAGGATTCCTATTCAAATCAGGATGATACCTTGGTGAAAAACATTGAAAAGCCAATCCGTCCCAATTTAATTTTCAAAGCACTTGGGTTTGCAGAGTGGAAGAGACTCACATATAAGAAAGAAGACAGATGATAGCCCTTCTCCCAAAAGCTAGAGAAGAAAAAGACAGCTTCAAAAAAACCCCAAACCAAACCTGCGGGAGGCTTTAGCTGGAGGAAGGAGCTTGCTTTTGCAGCATGGTGTCTGCTGTTCAGCTGAGCTCTGAGCTGTGGAGGAGGGAAACTGAACAATGGAATAAAAGTTATGTGCAAGTACCCAAAAGCCTTTCTGCTTCTCCAGCCAGAACTCAAAAAATGTTCAATTTTGGTATAGAAACAGAAAGCTGTAGGGAATTTTCTCAGAATTGTGTATAGACATTTTTCTTCCCTCTCCTGGCCCACATCTTACTGTTTTGTGGTAGCTAAATCTAAAGCAATTGGTTAAATTATGCTCTGTAACCCCTAGCCATACCTATGTGTTTATCTTAAGTATAAAAACCCCTTAAAAATACCTGCAGTTGTGAAAAAGAATGTATTTGTGTTACACTGAAGAGTCCAAGGGACAGGAAATATTCCTGAGGTTTCCTCCCGGTGCAGAGCTAACAACCTGAGAGTCTAAAGCAGGGTCCTTTGCTATACTCTGTTTAGACAAAGAAAAGCTGAAGTTTGAGGCTAGTGTGTGTCAGATCTACCTTGGAGGAATCCTGCCAGTGCTGTAAAAGTGTGGGTAAAAATAGACACAAATATGCATGCAATCTATGGTAGCCCTAATAACTATCTATGGAAATACGGCTTACTAATAGTAAGACCTCATGTTTCTTCAGAAGAAGAAAGATCTCAAAATGTATTGCTTTTAATATTTTTCCTATGTAGTAACACATTTATGAATAAACCTTAGCATGTACACAAGAGATATATATATGTAACACTATTTTTTATGGTGTTGAATGTGTAGTTCCCTCAAGCATTAGCTGTCTCTAACAAGCAGGTTGTGGTGTCTCTCTGTTTACTTTGTCAGTAGTATTCATTTCTGTTATCACTCTTCTGGAAGAAAAAAGTTTCTGGATATGCCTCAAAGGTGAACATAATTACGCTGTTTACATTGTTATTCCTACAGGGATCATAAAATAGTACTTAGAACAATGTTTACAGTCATCAGCGAGGCAGAAATCACTCTGTACATACCAGAAAGGCAGAAAACAATACCCTGTCACTAACTAATTACAAATGGGACTGCACTGTATAAAGATCCCCCATCTCGGATATGATCTAGGTGCTGGGTACATCAGTAGCCTGAAGCATCCAGCATTTACTCTGTCCATCAAATCAAAATTTCTCTAAGGTGTTTTCTTTTCATTGGGGCCCTGCAGACGATGTGACTTACCAATTTCTAACTTTATATTCAAAGCAACAAAATAAATAAACCAAATGTAATGAAGCATGCTTTCTTTAATGCACCAACTAAAACGCATCCTTTCTCAACGGCAAACTTTTTCATTTTTCTGCTAGGGTCAGCGACAAAGTGAAGCCCATAGAAGAGTTTCCTTCAATTTCAGTATGGTTTGGGTCAGACATTTGCAGTGGGGCTCACAAAAAACAGCAGTGAAATGGGAATCCTGCTGCAGGGTGGTTCACATCAAGGCAGCACGGCTGCTTGTCCCACTCTCCACCCTGCGAGCTGCCTTCCTCTGCGTGCACATGTGCATTGAGAACACAGCTACAGCAACACTTTTTAAAGTTACTTCTGTAAAATATGAGAAATACTGATTTAAGACACCGTAGCAAAGATAATTGGTGCATTGCTCGTAGATGTCGACTCAGAGGCAGTTGGGTTTTAGCACAGAAACGGGTATTTTCCTTATTTCCTGATAGCTAATCAGCAGTCAGCCTGTTCCATTCAACCTAAGGTAACTGTGATGTGATCTTTTACTCACAGTCTTCCTGCTGTAATTTTAAGCTTTTTCTGGCTGACACTTTACATTCATCATTTGGTGACTTGGTAGTCAAATATCCTTGCTGTTTGCCGGAGGGAGAGCGCAGGGGAGGCATCAGCTCCATTGCACATCCATGGGAACGCCAGCGACAGAAGTTCAAACTAATCAGCCACCATCATCAAATATGTATCATAACAACCCGAAAGCTATCATTTTGGAGAGAAGGAAAATAATAAAAGAACTACAGCATATGAAATGCATCAAGGATACAGCAAAACCAATTTTTGTGGGAATCCCTGGACCTTATCGACACAGCACTGTTGTTTATGGAGGCAATTACACCAGTATAAACATATCACTGATATAAAAGTGCAACTTTAGAAGCTAACCAGATGGAGGACATACCTTTACCCTGGTTAACCTGGACAGCACAGGGGTCTGGGGAGGCCTGCAGGACAGTTGTGCCGTGCTGCTGGCCCGATGTGGGCACCTGTGGGTCCCACCAAAGTCTCAGGATCATACTCAGGGCTGAGGTGGCCAGAGCCCCCCAGTACTGGGCTGCCAGTACAAGAAAGATACTGGGGCACTATAGCTATGTCTTGAGTACAAAAACCATGCATTGGAAATTACTGTCCAGAGACCAAAAGGAGTTTTGAGGCGTTTTCAGTAATTTGCCTTTTTTTTTTTTAATCTAAGACTGAGAGCTGGTGAAGTCACTGAGCGCATAACCATGGATGACAGCGAGGTCAGGTTTTCTACCAAGCTGTGAAGCTTGTTCTTAGCACAGCACTTCCAGCTGTAAAACACAGGCCAAATTCAGGGTTACTGCTGTCACACACGTTTAGGAGGTGACAATCATGAAAGAAAGGGCATAAGAGTCAACCAGAGGTACAGTACCGACATTATCCATTTCACAACCCATCTGTTAAATCCTGATCTCTTTAGACCTATTTCCAGCTTGACAAGATAAAGCTCTAAGAAGGCAGTGGCATCTTCTAATCACTCAGAGGACTGAAATAAAACATTTAAATATCATGGTTTACTGTATCTTTTCTGCCATTTGTACAGCATGTTACAGTCTCGGTTACTCATTGAGGTTTTTTTACTCATTTAAACTGAGACTGGAGCTGGTGTTGGCTGCCTTTCTCTTTACAGAGTTTCAAACTACAGAACTTACCAGGTCTCAGATACTTCAATGTTGAATCTGTGTACATAATATTACAAAGGCGTAGTTTTGGTGTTCTTGTCTTTCCAGAACCCTATTCATATTAGCCTTTGCAAATGGGAAAATATTTAGAAGGCTGCACTACCTCTAAAGCACTGACAAAATTTCTGAATTTGTTGGCATATATGAATTTTTTAATTATTGCTTATTTCATCTTAGACTAAACTCTCCAAGTTCAATAGCCATTCACATATAAAAAGTCTCATTGATTGTGATGGACTTCTTTCTGCATCTCTTAGTAATAATGGAAAAATATTTCAAATTAATTATGTAATTAGCTATCCTCAATATCATTATATAACTAGATTTTTTTTTAGCCATCTACATTAACATGATTTAGCAATTAAGATCCACGTAATGAAAAAGAGAGAGGAACTGCTCACAAACTTTCAGACACGAAGAAAACTTGGCTGGAAGCTGGGGGTAACACAGACAGAAGGCTTCAGTGTGGTGCTTTCAGGTGTCGAATACGACTTGACCCCCTCCTCTGGCGATGCGCTTTGGTTGGAACGACCCCTTTGTTATGGCCCCCGCCGCCCTTTGAGCGGAGCCAGTGGTGCTGATTGACCTGCGAGACCAAATGAGCAGGAGCGAGCAGCAGCTCCACCCACGTTTGTGGGGGGGTTTGTGCACGGACCGTGTCTGAGTGCCATGCTGGTGCGAGCGGTCTTGTTGCCCTGACATGTGCTCAACCCAGCAAGGTCGTCACCTGAGATAACATCGCACCTGGTTGCACGGCTTGTCCCCCAAAATGAAGCAAAATGCCTCGTACATGCAGGCGTTTATAAAAATGTGCCTTTTCAATCCTTGGGATAATATTTCCGTGTTAGTCATCTCTTAGTCATTTCTGAATCACCTCACACTTGTTTTCTCTCGTTTCCTTCTTCTCCTTCCAAATGTTGCGAAAACAATTGCACCCTTCACACTGATGGTGTTGCAGTCTCTTTTTGCACACACCACTACTGCCTAACGACTGCTGTCTTTTTTTTCCTTTCTGTGAAACCAGAAGGGACTCTGGTTCGACATATCTGACCTTCCGTAATGTGTACCAAACACCTGTCTTCCAGAAAGGCACTCAACCTTGATACAAAGGTGTTGGAATTAAATTTGTCATTTCCATTGCTGTTTTAAATTCTGACTATCTTACTTTTCTGAGTAACACCCTAAATTTCTTTACTGCAATCATATTTTAATATGTATATGGATAAATTCATGCACAGTTTCTTAGGTGGACCAGGAGGACTAGAATATATTCAAGAAATCTGTTTCTAGGAAGCTCTAAATTACATTAGCAATATATTTTAGTAATAACAATCAAGCCTGGCTCATTTCCTTGGGATTAATGACTAGCTGGGAGAGCTGATGGCCCCAAGTAGTAGTCATTATTTTATTAGAGATTTTTTTTGTTGTTTTTAATTAGGCAAAGGTTAGAAAAAATCCTTTCTTCTCTGTGCGTAAGAAGAATGAGAGCATCACAGGAGAAAAAGTACAATCACTCAGAGTAGGGAAAATGTCTCTTTAAGATGTTTGATAACCTTTGGTAAGATCACAAGGTTAATACTGTAACACACCAGTATTTTCTGAGGGTTTCATCTGTTCTGTCAGTGTTTGAGTTTCTCTGCTCTTTTTGTGGATGTTTCAAAAAATGAAGCATGTAGATTTAGAGGGACATTTGTAAATACATTGTGCACTTTTAGACAATGTTTTACAACATAATCTTTTATGATGGGTGGCTCTGTCTGACTTCAAGTCTGTCAGCTAGAATGCATTGAAAATGGGTGAGGAAGACTGGAAAATGTCAAAGATTTTTAAAATATAAAAAACCCAAAATGCTTGGGGGAAAAAGCCAAGCAACTCCCCNGATTTACCAACCAGTCAATTTAACCCATTACCAGAAAAATATTGGAACAAATAGTTAAATTAACTGATTGCAAATACCCAGAAGATAGTAGGGAAATGGGTAACAGCCAACACAAGTTCATCAAGAATTGTGACACTATTGTGGCAAGATTTTCATTGAGAATTGTGTCAACTATTTTCTTCTATCACAAGGCAAGAGACTTGTGCTAATTCCATGAAATTTTCTTATGCTAACATGGCTTAGATGAGCTTGCTAGGGTGGTCAGTGAAAAACTGTCAGCAAACCCACACTGAGAAGGAAGGCAGGAGGGGCTGAGTGTCAGAAGGTGAGGATCTGGCAAGCAGCTCCTGAGAGAGCTGCTGCAGCCTCAGCTTCCTGCAAATCCATGCCTCGTCAGTGACCAGTGAAGGTCAGAGCACAGATTTATAAAATTTACACTTAACGTGAAGCAGAAGGGAACTGCAAGCACACTGGAACGTGAAAAAAATTAAACAAACAAAAAAATCAAAATGGTCTTGATGAATTGTGGAGTTGATCTGGAAAGAAAACTAAAGGTGCCATTCAACAGGAACAAATTTCAAGTTTAAACAGGAACAACCAGCTGCACAGATGCAGGATGGTGATGGGCACCTTGTTAGGGGTGCTGTAAAACAGAACAAGATGTGGAGCTCAACCAACAGTGTCTGAGAAGAGCAGAAAGTATGACCAGAGGTTTAGAAAAGGAGCAACTCACATAGGCACATACATATGGCTACCATCCTTGACTTTGGGGAAAGAGGCATGGTGCTAAATTACAAGGTAGTACTGACTGATTTTATAGGTAAAGACAAGGGCAAAAACATTTGAATTCATACTGATTCTGAAGACAAGTTTTTCTAACCATACCTGGCCAGGTTGCTCCTGGGTTTCTTTGCAGCTTCTGCACTTTTCAAAAAAAGTTGTCAAGAAAAAGAAAAGGGCAGAAGCCTTCTCAGTGTTTCTGATAAGCAGGAACCACATATAAGAATAAGAAAAACTTAATCCACCATAGAAAAACTGGTGTGCAAAGTTCAGATCAGTTTGATCCTCATTTGCAAAACAACTTATAAATTATCATCATCTTGCAGGTTGTCTCTCCCTTTAAATGTGTTATTTGTAACTTTAGATGTTGTAGCTGAAGAGAATTGGTGCCCGTGACAATGTTGTTTTCAGTTCAAGTAGACTCTTGATGACTTTGTCTTTGTTAACTTATTTGTCTTTGCTTTGTGAAATTATCTGCCATTTACTCATCATGTTCTGTAAATCCTCTGCAGTAATAAGTGCCTGCAACAGCCCTTCCATCTAGTCAGTTGAGATTTGACAGCCTCTGTTTGCTAAACGTATCACTTCACTGAGACTTTGGAACACACTTTTCATCTCTCTCCATTCTCATTATCCAGCTAAGGTCCTTATAACATATGGTCCTATTTTCCTAATTGCATTCACTGTTACATGTCAAACCAAGCTAATCTTTCAAACAGTCAGGCTAATCAGTACAAAATGCATGGCCACTGTTTGCACACATGCTGGTAACAAGAGGGGAACAGGACCTACACAAATCAGAAAATGCCACTGAGTCCCAGCTGGCTTGTTTATTCCTCCTTCATTTTCTAAGATGATCTGAAAAGCATCTTCTTTTGCATTTACATGTTCAGAGTAATATTCTCAGCACAGAACTCAGCACTGGTGGCTGGTGTCCCAACCAACTAGACCTTCACCATAAAGTACAACTTTGGCTAGTGATTCCCATGAGACAGATCTTATAGGACCAATATTGTATAGTATGTTATTATTATTCACAAGAAAATACAGCATATTATTTAACCACCTTTAAGGCAGCAAAAATGTAGAGATAGCGTGGTAATTACCACTCGGTTGTAGGTTCTTATTTGGTAAAAGGTAACATGCAGCCTGTAATTTACTTATCATATCTGACATAATCACAGCAAGCCTGATCATTCCCCTAAAGTAGGTTAGCTGGGAACATGCAGAGAGAGGTTAGGGGAGATATTGGTTTGTATATTTAGATGTGCAGCTGTAGATTATAAGAAACAGAGCCAAAGAAAAACTCAGTGCTTGCATTTTAAAAATACTTTTGGTATCTGGGCCAACTGATGTATCACAGACAATTCCATCAAAGCTGTATGAATTCAGTAGACCTGACCTAACTTCTAATGCATCTTCAATAAATGACTGAATTTCCTTTAATCTTGAATAAATGTACCAGAAACCTGAAGCCTGAGCCATTGGCACTCTCTTAAGAACCTGCATTAGCTAGATGCTTTGATTTAACCAAGCAAATTCCAACAGCTAAAAGCAAAGTACACACACACAGAGAAGAAAGGAATAGTCATTGGGCCAATTAGCAATTTTCTGTTTACAAGCTATTTTTCCTAATTCACCTTTAACAATCTTACAAGTTTCCCAATCCAGTAGCCCAGTGGGGGAGAGGCTGTTGCAACTCCATGCGCTGAGATCCAACCAGTAGTGAGGCTGGGCATGTATTCCCAACAGACAAACACACATATACAGGTTGACAGAGACAGTAACGCTCATGTTAACACAGATGGTACCAATGGCCTCATCCCCTCTCCCTCTCTAGCTTATCTGGATGAAGGTCCATTCATGGGAAGTACATACACATATGTGGTGTGGAACTCCCCACCAGCTGGACTTGGACACCTCATCTACCCAGTAGCTAGCCCCAGTTGGTCCTATCTCACACTGCCTAGGTCACAGACACAGATGCACACACACACACACACACACATACAAGCAGGTCTTTCAGCCAGTCTCCAGACCTTGTGATCTTCCCCGCAGCCAGTGTGGACCCCTGTCCCTTCAGCAGCCATCCCACAGATGTTCTGGTCTCCAGCGCCAGCCCTGACTTATGATTTTCCCCACCTTTGGTTCCATCCCTAAACATTCCACAATACGTCTTGTGCTGTTGGGCCCTGGGCCCCTTCAGGTGTGTGTGGGGCTGAGCTTTTAACCACACACCCTAACAAAACCCACCAATTCTCTGAGTTTGGTCCGCAAGCACACCACTTGTGCCTGTGAACAGCATTCCTTGTGGTGTTGCTCCACCAGCTACCAATGCACCAAGAGGAACAGCCTGAGAGCATCTTCTCAGTGGGTTGCATAAGAAGTATAACTCACTTTAAATTAAAATCTGGGTACCAAGGGATGATTGGTTTATAAGATCAGATTCTGAACTATCATTAAACGTAAGTAAATGTTTCAAATATAATTAGTGCAAATCCTCAGAAGCCTTCCTCAAAAATTAGTTTCTGTAAAAGCAATTTAGCAGTTACTCCCCCTCCTGCTCCATGGACAATCCTGTAACTTGCTCCTGGTTGTGCAGATCTGGGGTTTCCTGTTCTTGCAATAGCAAAGCCTGTTGCTTAACCCATAATAATGAGCAGTGAATGAGGGAAAGGACTGTATTTTCTCATATAAAGGGAACAAATAAAGAATTCAAGGGTCCTGCTCTCATTTCACTTGCACCTTGCATGTCTCAGATTTATTTGAAACAGGAATTGTGGAACTGTCTTCTGTAAAAGAAACCCAAGTACTGCTCCATGGAAATGTATGTATTCACACTGGGACCCTGTTTAGTGCTTCAGTTTGATCTCTAGTCTAAAGTTATATCTGAAGTAACATCAAAGCATGATTTTAGAACATTTTTTCTTACATGTATTACATAGAGTTGACTTTATACAATTCAACTGATACGACTCAGACTAGAAACCGAGTAGGTAGTTGTTTAATGTGAGATACATAGTAGTGGTAGGAAAGGTGTATAGAAGAAAGGTAAAGACATTTGGATATACGGAGCAGCCTCCATGTGGGGAGAGATTAAATAGGTTGGTATTGTGCTGGTTTTGGCCAAAACAGAGTTAATTTTCTTCACAGTAGCTAGTATGGGGCCATGTTTTGGATTTGTGCTGGAAACAGCCTTGATAACTCAGGGATGTTTTGGTTACTGCTGAGCAGTGCTCGCACAGAGCCAAGGCCTCTTCTGCTTCTCACCCCACCCCACCAGCGAGTTGGCTGGGGGGTTGGCACAAGAAGTTGGGAGGGGACACAGCCGGGACAGCTGACCCCAACTGACCCAAGGGATATTCCAGACCATATGACATCATGGTCAGCACATGAAGCTGGGGGAAGAAGAAGGAAGGGGGGATGTTCAGAGTGATGGCGTTTGTCTTCCCAAGTCACCGTTAGGCGTGACAGAGCCCTGCTTCCTGGAGATGGCTGAACACCTGCCTGCCCATGGGAAGTGCTGAATGAATTCCTTGGTTTGCTTTGCCTGCGTGCACGGCTTTTGCTTTCCCTATTAAACTGTCTTTATCTCAACCCATGAGTTTTCTCACTTTTACCCTTCCAATTCTCTCCTGCATCCCACTGTTGGGGAGGTGAGTGAGCGGCTGCATGGTGCTTGGTTGCTGGCTGGGGTTAAACCACGACAGGTATGTAATCTGTTTGGAAAAGGGATGGCTGAGGTGGGATGCCACAGCGGAAAGTTATGAACAACATAGAAAAAGTTAATAGGGAGCGATTATTTGCTATTTCTTACCACAGAAGAGTTTGTGATGGTGCACTAAATTAATTTATGTAATTTAAGAACAGGCAAAGGGCAGGGTTTTTTTCATGCATTCATGATTAAACTGTGGAACTGATTATTATAGGGTGTTATAGATGCTAAAATCATAAAAAGGTTCAAAAGCAATTAAACTAATACGGGGAGGAAACACACTTTCGGGGCTAATCAACGTAAGATGCAGATACAGCCTTCGGTTCAGACCCTGCTAAGCTGCGAGGGTGAGAGCAGAAGTGCCAAACTGCAGGTGTACTCTTATTTCTTCAGCATTTGCTAATAGCCACTGCCACACATGACATACTGAACTGGATGGCTTTATAGCTTAGTCCAGCACAGTCAGTTTTATGTTTTATATTCTGAGATGTCCCTGTACACAGAGGCCTCTCGGCAGGTAGCTCTGACCCTGGTTGCTCCGGAGCACCTGGCAGGAGAGGGCGGTCACATCCCACCAGCAAAGACCCCATGGTGCGGTGCTGAGCAGGCAGCAACCACCTAGCAATAACCAATACTGGTCACATAAACTATAACGTTACTTGCTTCTAAACACATTACTAAAGTTCAGCTAATGGCTGAAAGACAACAAACTGTAATTAAGAAAACTATGTACTTCTCTGTATTTTTGAAGCTCTCTGAAGAAGAGGAAAAGGATGCTTAGGAGCTTGGATTTTCAGATTTGGATAATTAAGTTCTGCATTAGCGGCTTATTAAAATATATTGCCCTAGAGACCAGACAATCTAAAATGGCTGGGTACAAAACTCTCAGAGATAGAGAACAAAGCTGCAAGGCCTAAATGACCTTTTACTATTCCTGAACATCTTATGATGTTTGAAAATGAAAATTGTGAAACAGATGGAGCAGTTAACGAGTTTAGGAAACAACGCGACATATTCTCAGAAGAGCTTTAGGAAAAAGCTTGCATTTCATATGAAATACTGTGAGTCAGTTAAGAAAAATGAAAAATAGAAAGGAAAAAGAAAGGAAAAAGTCATAACTATTTTGTTATTAAAAGCCAGAAGATATAAAGGCATAGATCCAAATCAGCTGCAACTTTCGTTCATCCAGATGATACCCCCACTGGCTCTGGTGGAGAGAATAGGCTGTGTATGTCTCAGAAGAAGGGAACTGAAGCTGGCATGTCTACACCAGAGCTACCTGCCATGGTTTATGCCCAAATAAGTGAAATCAATTAAATTCACAAAAATCCATGGATATTGTACCAGCAGTCAATTGTTCCTTAAGCAAAGAGCACTAAAAATTCAGACTTTTGTTTGAAAACTAAGAGCCTGTTCCTTTTCTCAGTACAATCTTTGAAGCATATTTTACATGGAGAAAAACCAGCAAACTTTATCTGCTGCCACTATCTAGTGGAGTACTAGAGTATGTTTAACTTCAGTTATTTGCTGTTCACTGGAAAACACAGTTTTCAGTATGAAAACTGAGCTTAGGCCCTTTTACTTTCATGCTAGCCAGCTGGATGAGCAACCCCCTACCTCTTGGAGCACAGCAGCTTGCTACACAGCAGATTGTCCAAATTGTCCACAGTTGTCACGACGCATCCTCTCTGACAGTGCATGGAGCTTTGCAAGCAACACAGTTATCTGGCCTCCAAATCATGAGATCTGTGTCACTACAAAACTCAGGGTTGTCTGTTGCACTTGCATTTATGGGGAATTTGAAGAAAACGTCTCTGCTTAGTTTTCAGGCTGAGGAAATGGTCTAGCCCTGCAAAATGCATTTCTGGACAAAACCCCACAGAGCAGTAGCACTTTTATGAGATTAAGCCACATATCCTACTGTCCTTCAATATCCTGACATAATCTTCTATTTTTTAATGATGCTAGCATTTAATTGTCTTGACTCTCTATAAGACATTACTGGCAATTTTATTAACTACAGGACTGAGGGAACTGGGAGCGGTAACTTGCAAGGGGCTGCTTTCTCAACCCCTGATGAGGAGGAACACAGAATTCAGGACTGGCACCCAAGTCCCTGAGGGCAGGGTAGGTTTATCTGCTGTGAACTTCTTATTGAGGTTTTTTTTTTCCCAACCTTACCATTTCGCTGGATTTCCTCTCCCCCCCTAGCAAAGTTTCCTTTAGTTTAAACCCCTCAGCTTGTTTTATGTGGTTGGAGAAAAACTGTTCCTAGTAGGAGCTCAGGTGAGGTAATTTAGGGTCCCAGGAAAGCCTGGGTGAATGCTACTTGCATGTGTCTTAGCTATGGAACCCAGTCTGCATCTTGCCAAACCGCACCTGACAGAAAGGTTAGATAAGCTTTCTGTTACATTTCATACCCACCACACACAAAACATAAATGTTAATAATTTATTAACATTTGTCATTAATATTGCAAAGTCAGGCATTCATAAGCCAGGTTGTCTGGGCAACCTTCTTTTTTGCTCTCTTGTGCGCTATATTGATGCGACCTGTAATTACACCGTGACATGCTATTATGTCCAGAGGACCCTTGACTCATTTGGTGCACAGATCAACCAGGGCTCCTTTAATGAGTACAGCTAGTCAATATTTTATTTCAGCCCCACTGTTAATTATGTGGTTGTATCACATTTACCAGCACTGTTTAAACATTGTGCTGAAGACAGACCTGCTAAACTCCTTGCTGACTTTCAAACCACATTCATTATTTCCCCTGTTTTGTGTGGAGTGACCACTTGATCTTCACATCGACACCGCAATGACAGGATGGTAACCTGCTAATTTTATTGTAGGAAACTGAAGTACAAACAGATGAAGGTCAAAACAGTTTGCTAATTTTGGATGTCCAGACTGGGACCTCTGGGATCTGAATTTTTTAGAGTGCTCAGCATTATGTGACATTAGGTATGAGCAGCGCACCCCTCCTATTGCCATTAGTTGCACCTGCAAGCACTTGCTTGGCATTTCTACAGATCACATGTGAGGGTGTTGAGTGGCTTACCCTGAAAATGTTGCTACTGAGTAGAGCCAGCAACTACTATGAGTTACAGATATTTTTGGGTCATATTCTGTCTTTGTTTGGCAAAAAGACAGAAGAGCTACCTGAATTATTTTCTCCAGTCTCTTTGCTTTTAAGCAATAAAAATTAAATGTTGTAGGACAAGCACCACTGTTATGCAATGTCCCCGCAATTATGAACATGAGTTGTCTCTAAAGAAAACATGGGTGTAATGAAAAGAAAGGGAAGAAAATTAGGTTTTCGTACGTACATGGGGTTTGGGGCATTTTGGGGAACAGAGTCATAGAGGTTGGGGCAGGAAAGTCCTCTAATTTTTACTCAAGTTTAATTAGCTGGATTTTATTTTGGCTTTTTTTTTTTAATCTAATGGAATGTTTTGAAAATATTTCATTTCAATACTTTAGAAAGAAAATTTTGTTTTGGACAGACCCCATTTTTCTTTCCAATCAAAAAATGACCAAAGGGTAAAAAATCATAACTTGAAAATGCTATAAGACTTACCTCATTAGGTTGAATTAAACACTCTTGATTGTCCAAATTATGTTGTGTTTCCATCTTGTTACTGTTTTATGCTATTCAGACTTTCACTCTCATCTCCCCATTGCTGGATCATCCCAGAAAGCCGGAAAACTCATACACTTCTGAAATTATCATCAGTTGTGTTCAGATGTGGTTGGGCTGGCCTGTTAGAGCAGGATGAAATGCTGATCTCTTCTTTAACAAGAAGAAAGAAATGAAAGAGAGAAAAATGAAAAAAAAAAAAAAATCAAACTCTTAACCATGCACAACTAATTTTTCTCCTTAATTTATACTTTTTTTGCACTGGTTTAAAACCACTCAGTGCTCCAGCATTTCTGGCGATGCAGGAGCATGGCTTCAGGTCTCTGCAGTGCTAGTTCCCGTGCACCGAGGCTTGCAGCTCACCAGTTTGTCAGCAGTTTCTGCATCTCACTCCCACACAGTCCCATGCAGTTATGTCCTGATACTGCTTTCATGGAAGTACATAGCAAACCTTTCAATGGTTTTAACAGAGCCAGGTTTGGCCCGAAAAAAACAATATCTAATGCTTTGTTCAATTTGGTAAATAATCTTTTCTCATGATAGTGCAAACAGGAATGAACTGATCCATGCAGCAACCTGTGTCCTTCTTTCATTCCCCTACATTCTGCCATGCAGCTAAACAAATTAATACAACTTCAAGACAGCCAAGTTCAGAAAGGACAGTAAATGGTGTATTCTCTTCCCAAAGCCAAAATAGCCTACATTTGTTTTGGAACACTACCATGAATCATTTTAATCTTTCCTTTCTTGAGATATTTTTTATTTCTTTCTATAAATTCCATCCTTCCTCGGCTGAACAGTGTCCATTCGTGTTGCATTTGAAAAGTCCTCAGATGAAGGTTTTAGTAATTTGCTTTTTGGTGAGTAATCGTACTCATTTTCAGCCAGAAGACGGTTAACCTTTTGAGACAGTCAATTGCCCTCTCTATGTACCTATCACTGTTCTTACTGGTAGTGTAAGACTAAAACTTAATAACCTAGAAAAGATGAAACATTAACTTTGCTCTGACAAAAAGTCATTCTAAGTTTTAAGGCCAGAAATTTTAAAGGGAACCTGAAGGATTTGGTTCTCAGAGAACTATAGTTTAGTAGGGTTGGAAACCTGAATAACTTAGTACTTACTAAATTGCAGTCTGTATGACTCAGAAAACATCCATAGTACTTTTTTTTATATTTGATTGCAATAACTACTTGAGTTTGAAGATTATTGCTGAAAGATATTGTAAAATGTAGGGAATGCACAGACGTATATATCCCTTTTATCAATTAGAAAATCTTGTTTTGTTTTACAAAAAGAACCCCATGTACTTAAATTAAATGATAACAATCTTTAACAAAAACATAAGGAGATTGTGATTATCTATAAGCATATTTGACTCTACATATCTTTGTAAAAATTCCATTAAAAAAAGCATTATATGCATTACATATGCAAAACAAATACTGCAGCGTGATACTCTTGGAATACTACATTTGATAGTAACTTAATAAACTCCAAGTTATAAGAGACTGTGCGAACACAGCAAAGCCATAAATCTTTAACAGTTTCTATGTAAAATTCTACCCTGCTTTCTGGAAAGGCTCACAATTATCCAGGCAAAGCTCAAGGTGACCTTTAAAGATGAGAAGTCTAAAAATAAAGCGAGGGGATAGGCTCTTTACCTGTGTCCTTGTAGTGTGAGATGGACTTTAAGCAACTTCATTTCCTTCTGCTTTCTCTCCTCTTTACCCTGGAGGGCCACCAGAGGTGCCCTGGTGTGGGACAGCTGGGACAGAAAGAGATGGGAAGAGTTTAGGAGGTGATTGGACCCATCCAGCACTAGTGATGAGAAGAGGGAAAGGAGAGGAGAGGAAAGGTGGGAAAAGACCAAAGCCTGGCCTGGGCAGTTACCCTCCATCAGTCTGGGACTTCTAACATAGCATGGGCATAGTCAGAAATTCTGGGAGGTGGTTTTGAGGGAGAGGAGGTGGGAGAAGATGATGTCTGTGAGAGCTGGCAGGAGACACATGGGTGGAGCTCTCCATCTGAACATCAAAGAGAGAAAGAACTAGGTATGGCTTTGGGGACTGGCTTTGGCTTTTATTTCTACACCCTAGATGAAGAGGGCACATGGCCTTTCCATTGGGTTTGGGTGTAAAACGGATCTGTAAAATCATTCTTCATTTGACAGACTTGGCCTCCTGGGTGGGAATGGTGAAAGCTTTGAGAGAGATGGNTCATAGACAAAAACTGATTAAGCTCTTCTTAAGTGTAAAATCTAAATAGCACTCTGTGAGATATGCTGAGCTTCTACCCCTGGCCGAGTACGCTAATGATGATACTGCTGTCTCAGAGAAGAGCAGATGTAAAGCTGAAGTCGCATAGTGAGGCGAGTCTCTGATTCACATATTTTATTCTTCCACTGCGCATCATGAAAAATCAGACGCTGGGAGTCTCATCTATGGTGTACAAAGCAGATGGCCTTTTGCAGCTCCTCAGGTACCCTGGTCTTATCTCGGTGTCTTCTAACCTGCCATGGCATGGCCACCAGCAGCCTGTGGCATGGGCTTGAGCTGCCTTTCCTGCTCCAACAGCAGGAGAACAACACCCCCCCCCCCAAACTGGCACATCCATGGCTTTTTCCTCCTCCCCATTTGCAGGAAAAGATCTCATTTCTAGAAGCCTTTGTGTGGGCTTCAAAAGTTCTTAGTAAAATTAATCCTTTTTATAAGCATTCTAAACTCTTAATTCCTCATGTTAAGAACATTTACTGCTGAGAAATGTTTTGTAGAAAAAGTTTCTTACTGTTAAATCCATCTGCCTGCTTAAAGGTGAAAACTTACATACATTTCTTAGCCATGCCCAAATGATACGTTCTTCTGATGTATCTATTTTCAGATGTTTTGTGTTTTGCTGCAATCAAAATTACAAAACTTTTTAAAATTATAGCTCTGAAAATTATATTTTTTTGTCTTTTTGATCTTCCTTCAATTGACTACAGAGTCAAAAAGCTAAAAAACATTAGTATTCTTCAGGCAGTCATTATCTGGCAATTCTTAAGCAATTTCCTTGCCAAAACTAGAAAGAAATATCCCTACAAAGATACTTAAAAAGAGACAATACCTGCTTTGGTGATCACTCCATGCAAAGCCTTTGTGAGAACTGAATTTAAGAAGACATGCTTAAAGCTGGAAGTCTGTCTTTGTTCAAATAAGAATGAACTGACCTGAAACAGCATTTCGTCTCCTTTCCAAACCCTCAAAAACTTAAAGGTGTAGCACAAGAAATGAAAAAAATAAAATGGAAACTTTTACAATATGCAGTAATTTCTGCCCAGACAAAGGACACGCAGCCATCAAGCTAAGTAAAAATTATAAGCTGACTGCACGTGCTGCAGCATATTAACTACTCATGACCTGATCCTACTGGCACGGTAATTCCACAGAAACACTGGGGAAATGACAAAAAGGAAGGGAATGAGGATTTCTATCAGCCAGTGCCTGGCAGAGGTGGTGTCTCATGCTGTGGGATATGGGGTGACTCCAGGCGAGTGACCCTGCGGGTAAGGCAGGAGCGCAGTGGATCCCCTCTCAGCCCTGTCTCCACAACAGCAGAGATCCTGGGACACAGCCTCGCCCAAACCACCCTGCTTTATTAGCTGCTTTTTTTCACTGGTTTGGAAGAGGTTGAGTATACCAAAGCTCTGCCAAAGAGTTACATTCAAATGTGTCTTGTAATGTTTTTATCGAACAAGTAGAAGATGATGTAAGACAAAATTTCATCAGCTTCTCTACCATACACTTACCCTGTCCACTTGAGGTGGGATTGTGCAACCAGAAAGGAGGTGACAGTTAATCTTGATAAATGTTAACAAACAATGCTATGCCATTTGCAGTTTAAAATTTTAAATTTTAACCTGTTTGGCTTTTCCAAAGCACTTCCTCCAATAACTCTTGAATAATTGTTTTCATTATTTTATTTTATCCCACAGGGCTTAGTTGAAAAATCAGCTTTGACCAATTCTAAAATTGTTTACCTAAAATAGTTTACTATATCAAGCATAGTTCCTCTATCTTTACAGGAAATTATTCTATCCCATTTCAACCAACTTCAGTTTTCTCTGTAACATCCGGACAAGACACTCTGGGGCATAAGACATCTTAGCCTTGTCTCTCTAAGGACACATGCCTGGTTAAGCACAGAGCCACTAGGAAATTTGCAATCTTTGTCACTCTGCAATAAGATTCTTACAACACAGGTGGTAACTGATATAATGTCCACTTTGTTTCTTTTTTCTTTCCTATTGGAAGAAAATATTGACGTGAATAGATGGCTTATGCTAAAACAGAGCAAAGAAATGCATGTGACTAAGGCACATTCCAGAATTTATGATGAAGTGAGGATTAGGATGAGATCTACCACACTACTTGTACATTGCTCCAATGCAGTGGCATGATCACTCTCATTAGTTGACCAAAGTAATGAAAAGGCCACGGGTATCATTTCATAGTTCATATGCAAACCACTGTAAACATCTCAGGCTTTGCAGTGTTGGCCCACACAGGGGGATTTGGCTCGGCTGGGAACATGCCCTTGCAGACACAGAAGAGGCTGTACGGAGCACATCTGCCTTGCATGTCCACGGGATGAGCCCACAGATATGGCTGCATGCTGAGCCCGGTGCAAGCCAGGGGCTTCTCCCAGTCCAGGATAAAAATGTTGCTTAGAGTATGACAGCAGAGAAACTCAACGCAGGTGATCTGCACGTGAACATTTATTACTAAAATGTGCAGAGGTCAAGGCACCCATTGCACACAACATGCTCTAGCGCAGAGGGTGTTCTTCAGTTCTGAGGACACGTGAGAGGACAGCTCGGGGGGCTGTCCCCCCCCATGCTTTCACAGCCTAGGCATGTATTTCTTGTGTCAGGGTGCCTTCATGTTTCGTGTAGCAAATTTATTTGCTATTTGGCACATCACCACTCTTTGAAGAACAGTAAAAACACGTGTTTGATTTCTCTATAATCACTTGCTCTCTGCTGCCTTAGCTACTAAGCCAGGCAATGGCTTTCTGTAGTTTCCTTTTACTAAGAGTCTTCAGGGTAGTCACATTTTTCATCATTATCCGTTTGGGTTTTTTTCCAGCTACTCCTCCTGACCCCGTGACTGGAAATTCAAAAAACATGGAATATGCTTGAGTCTCCCAAGAAGCTTCAGACAATTCTCCAAATTCCCAGCAAATCAGGCAATGATTATTATACAATTTTTCACAAAACATAAAATATTCCAGAAAATCTCCCTTTCTTAATGTATTAATGATTTAAGAGAATTAATTATCACTTCCAAGCCTTATTTTAGGGCTGCAGTTTTAACAGACTGAGAGCACTGTGATTTTGTTAATAATCAATAAAAGAGGCAATAGAAGCCTCCCCTTTAAGCATCTTATTCACCATGAAAGAATCTTCTGGGTTAAGGCAAAAAAGTAATGCAGATGGATGATGACAACATCACTGGAAAGATCTTCAGGCATTTACATATTTTTCTGATTCCATTAGAGAAGTCAGGCACATTTTGCACTCACTTTTGAGACTGTGAACACCATGAATTTAATAATAAAAAGAATTCCAAGTCACTGCTAGCATAGTGCTAAATGCAACCTGTATTTCTCATAGGTTTTTTCCTAAGTGACTATCTTGACAAGTCTAGACAGACTTTTTCTCCCACGTGTTCAATGAATTCTTCCCATTTTGCTACTGAAAAATTCCAGCAGGCACCACAGTGAAAAAATACAGCCAAAAACCAAACATAAAACTATGATACAAACCTTCAGTAGATAGTTGTGGGGAAATATATTTTTTCTACAGAAACGGTATTGATAACTTGAGCATCTTGCTTTCATATATCAAAGTAAAAATTCATATTCCTGATGGTGTCAGAGAATGACTTGCAGCTGAATAGATACTGCTAACATTCTCCTGGTAATATTATCATAGTAGCATTGTAATAGCTGTGATGGTCTTACAATATAAGAGAAACAAGGAAACAAGGTTTTCAGGGGAGAGGCAATACCTTTTATTAAACCAGCTGACATAGCTGGAAGAACAATTCTGTGCCCCTGGTAAAAGTTTTGTGTCTGAAAATATGTGTTGTTTTTTTTTTCCTCTCCTGAGAGCAATTCGTCTTCTTCCTACAACCACTTATAATTAATTCACACCAGCTATGCCAGGGAATCCACTAACCCTCACTATCTCTGGTATCACCACAGTCAATAAAAATCTCACCATAAAGCAACACCCAGAGCTTCTCCACAGCCTTTGGGGTGAAAATTGTCCAAAAAAGATGGGGAAGAAAAGAGGACTGCAGTTCTCTGTCCTGGCTTACTTACCTACGGAGGTAGGTGACACATAAAGCGAAATAAATCATATCATAGGAGATGCTGAAAAAATCCCAAGAAAGATGATGCACTGTGCAATCTCTGTGTTAATGTGCAGACCCAGGCTGATTGAGATGCAGTCAGGCATTTCCACAGAGGAACCATTGACATCTCCTGTCCCCTTGCACCAGCCTCATCCCCAGCAAACAGTGAGGAGCAGGGCTGGGAGCCAAGGAGCCCATCACCCTGGCTCAGCTCCTGCAAAAAACAAAGCCAGGACAAGGAGGGGGTAACACCACTTGAACCAATAAGGCCTTCCCTAAAAGAGAGGTCGATATAGAAAAGACTAAGGGATTGCCTTAGTTGTCAAAAATGCCATCTTTTAATGAAAATGGCAAGCACAGAGTCACTTATTTTTCATGTATTACATGGCAACACTTGTCTTGCAGTCAGGTATCACAGGCATGCTTTCAGCACTGGGGTTTTAATGAGGTGCTTGATCCTTGTGTAAAATCAGCACCACAGCCCTTATCCAGCAAGAACTAACAAGGAACTATAAATGGCCCAATTACCAGGCTGAAATGTCATTCACACATTTGTTATCTCCCACACCAACAAGGAAAAATAACACAGAGACACAGTAGCTGAAGGCAAATTGCAATTACTGTTGATTGAACTAGAACTTGTGAAGTTCTTTGTGTAATTCAAAGCTTTAAAATTTAACGTAAACTATGTTTAGTTTCAAACATCAGTTGGGTTCATCGTTATTTTGTTTCAGTTTTGCCAAAAGTAGCAATATCCATATTAAGAATCTTAGCAGCTCTAAGTGTTGCCTACCTGATACTGCATTGAGTTCTTAACTCTTTGGAGAAATTACTTTGGGAGCAGCAGTGCTCAGGATGGAAGATTTCTGTGGCACATGGTCCTGGAGGTCAGATGCTCTTCCTCCAAGTCATCACCGCTTCAGCGTAAGGCATGGTACTTGAAGAAGGGATTTTGCATGTCTGCTTCTTAACTGAATTTTTCATCTCAAATCTTAATCATTCTATTCCTAAATCATATGCTGGTAATCTTTGAAAAACAGATGCTAATCCCATCTAATTTAGATGTTTATATTAGCAGTACTGTAATACTGGAGCACCTAAATAAAACTATCTTCCCTGGAAGGAAAAAACGCCTGCTTATAGTATCATCATCTTTAATATTATAATAGCATTGCAATAATATGAGCTATGCCAGATAGTGGAAGTGCCATGGTCACAGCACAGCAGCACTCAGCTCCTCCCAACTTTCCCCGTTTCTCAGGCACATCGGCTAATCCGAGCAGAGCTCTGAAATAAAGCTTTTCCACTTACAGCTAGCACAGGCAATTCCCAGCAAGTAGACATAATCTAAATCTCTCACCGCTTTCAGAAAAATAAGGTGTTTTTTTCTCTTTTCCGTGAACTGTGTTATTACTGTTAGATACCTGGATACCTAGCAAGAGGAGATGACGTGATCTCCTATAAAGCACTTTGGATGTAAAGATGAAACAAAGCTATGCACTGAATGTCTCATTTCTGAAGCTCTCAGGGAAGCTGCAGGACATGTTTAGATACCAGCACTGTCAAGTTTAAAAAGCCTGCTAAGAGAAAGAGTGCTTGTATTCCTCCTCTTACCGCGAGCTGTCAGTAAATTAGCTAATTGGGGTTGTGAAATTGCTCGTTGCTGGTGTTACATGGAAGGCAAACAACAGATAGGGATAAAGAAAGGAGCGGATCAGGCGCTGAAATGGAGGCTGCTGTTTTGCGATTCACTCGATTCTAGACAGATCTTATACAGGTGTAGATCAAATGTTTGTAATATAGTTTTGTTGATTTCCAGCCAAGAAATATCAAGCAGATTTTAACATGTGCTTAAATTTGCTTGCAAGAGCACGCTTACATTGCACTTTATATAGAAACTAATTATGGTAATATGTGTTGCTGAATGCAGAGACCTATAAGCACTGGAAAGAATAAACATGCCTTATCTTCTCACCTTTGTAAGTAATAATACTTCAGGCTTTTAACAGTGAAATAACATTTTTTTAACTTTGGCATAGCTTGTTCATTCATTGGATTTCACTGAACTTTGGGATAATGAAGAGAGACAGCCTAATTTTCAGTAATTTTTGGTAAATCTCATTTTACTACCTGTCTTCCAGGAAATATTGAAGTCTTTTATAGACAGATCATGTTATGGACTGTTTTGACTCCAAAGTGCATTAATTCCAAATTATTTTTTTTTTTTTAAATAAAAAAGATTACTAGAAAACCTGTTTTTCATCGAGACTATATATAGCATGAGAATTTTTCATGACAATATTGCTATAAAATATCAACAACTTTTTAACACAATAAAAAAATTGCTCCTGAAATTTTGTTGGTTTTGCTATTCTTAGTATTTAAAACACAAGGAGTTACTTATTGCCATTTATTAGATCTTTCCTTTTTCTCTTATGTTTTTATTTCTGTCTTGTTTTGGTGGCTGGTTTTTTGGAGGTTTTTCAGGTGGTTGTTGGGGGGGTGGTGTGGGTTTTTTTTGCATTGCAACTATTAGGATGGAAGATCAAGATAAATTACATTTTCTACCCATCATTTTTCTCCTGTGGTAGCCTTTGCATCAGCATTTCCCTCAAGCTAAACTCATGCTTCACCATTTTTTTAAGCACAACAAGCAATCTCAGGGTTGCCATCTCATAGGAGAGTCAATCCAGCTTGCAGGAGAGGATATTACATTATGCTTTCTACCCTGCACACATCACCCCCTTGAAAGTATATGCTCCTTTCTGTTGTTTAATAAGGGAAGCTTTGGCCTTTGGATCAAATGTCACTTGCAATACCCATTGTAACAGTAGTTTACATTATGGATTTGCTGCAAAATTCACTATATTATGGAAATTTTCCTTAGGAATACAGTGGTCAGTGGTTCCAGAAAAAAGAATAAATAAACCACAGACAGACACATAGACAAGCACCGGAGTGGACAAAGCTACTTCACGTTATTACTTTTTAAATGTCACCTGAACGAAGGTGCCAGGTTTTAGCTTGGGACGGCTGGACACAGATCAAGCCAGACTCAACAGCTTCTTTCCTCTGTCATATAATGTATTGCCGATGGAAAGCTACAGCCAAACACTAATCCTGGCAGCATATGATGCATGAACATCTGCTATAAGTAACCACTATAAATTACACTCCTGATCCATCATGTAGTCAGGGCAGCAAGCCACCCCCCTCCACTCCTCCTTCCCATGAAGCAAAGAGGTAGGGGTGTCCG
>VYZV01045965.1:58902-73163 GCA_013401275.1 Pandion haliaetus
TTTAAATATATTAATATTATTTGAAGTTTTGCCCATCAGTCTAGGTTGTGTAAGCTTACACAGTAACTTAGTTATAAGCAAACAAGCAGCAGTGTTTAAGATACATCTCTACCTGAAGTCAAACAAGAATTTAAGCCCTTTGCAGGAGCGGTCCCTATGTTATAGCCTTACTTGGAGATTAAATTTGTCACAGGATATGAATTTTCAAAGGGAGTAGATAATCCTATGGCCATTCAAGGCATCCAGAGACATAATTAGTAGCTCCAAAGAAGCTGGAAGGAAATTTAAACATTTATGTTCAAATATTAGTGGGCTGGATTGTATTTTGTATCTTTGTATCCTGAGTTTAGGGAAAAAGCTTCATTAGGTTTTTTCAGGCATCTCACTGCTGATAGAGACAGATTACTGAAATATATGGTCTTTAGGTCTCATTCAGTTCCTAATCACTGGATCCTGTGATGCAGTCAGCAAACATTTTTCTCTCCAAGCACATTAGAATTTGTAGGCAAACTCAGTAACATTTTCTAAGCTTGTTTAATATTTCTAGTGCCATTGTCAGTTGGCTTACAAAATGTTTACCTTTACAGTGGTTTTTGTGTTCCTCTCGGTGAGTTTCTTCTTTGGAAATTAAACCTACCCATGACCTTGTGCAAAGATATTGCCAGTACTGCTGACCAGAAAGATTACTGAATTTCCTGAGGCCATTTTGTAATTGCATCTTGGAATACAAATGAGTTTACTCTCTGAAGAAGATATTTCATTTGAATTCTTCTGAGCTTAATTTCTTTTTTAAACTCCATCATCCAGTGTACGTGCAGTCTAACCACAAATTATGTAGTATTTTGCGACTGTGCAAAGTAGTTCCTGTATGGGATTCTGCCACGTAATTTTGGCCCTGCTTTATAACCTGCTTTCTGTGAGGATGAAGGCCAGATGAAGCAAAGTGGATGGAACCCAAATCCTGCATGACGTGCAAGGTTAAGTTGTGCATCGCTCTGCAGTGATACTGAAATTGTAAATTCAGAGTCCCTGACTTGCACAGCTGTGAGTCAAATCAAGATAAAAAGGCAACAAATTGCAAGTGGATACTATCTCAGACCACCCAGAGTCCCTCTGATGGAGTAACGCTGGAGTAATGCTGTCAGGTGATGGCAGTTACTATTAGAGCTGCCCCACTGTGGAGATTTGAACCAAAAATCTCTGGAAATGCCAGATTGTTCCTTATTTCATATTACTGTTTTGTGATTTTGAAAGCCCTGCATGCTAACCCCCCCAGCAGTTCAGAAGGGAGACTTCCACAGCTCGATATATGTCCTGCCAGAAAAAATGTTGCCATAAATAAATGGTGATTCTCTCCTTCTTGTATTCATGCTTTTTCTTTTGCTTTTTGGTGGCATTTTTCCCGGTTTGACTACTAAAACACACACTTATGCTCTAGGCAAGAGCTCCTGAGATACTTTGGTCTGTCCTCTGGCACTGTGGTGTCCTGACTACCCCCACCTGACCACCGTAAACATGTAAAAAGGGATTTTCTACTTTGTCCCCACATAAACTGTGTCAGCTCTTCCTTACAGTTTTAACACACTGAATTCTTCCACGATCCATGTTTATATCCTTTAAAGATTTCTAACAATGATTTTCCAGCCAGTCTAGACACTGATAGCTCATTTTGTCTTTCAGCACAGTGCATGCTTTGCTGACCCGCTAACCATTTTTACAGCTTTTCTCTAAACTCCCTCCAAATTAGTCAACACCTTTCTGTTAATGATGCATTCAGAGTTAACCTAAAAGGTGAAAAAGGATCACTAAATGAGCTCCTTTCTACGTTAGCAGTGGCTTAAATGAAAGCAAGCTCAACTGAAAAAGCTGATTTTAATTGTACTAGTGGCTGAGTAGAAGTCCTCTTAGATGTGGAGCCACTAGGCAGATGGATGATTACATGAATTTTAACAGAGCAATATGTGGAGATGCCAATAAACAGAACCATTTGGATGAGTATTTGATGGATTCAGGACAACTTCATAAGGATTTAAATTTCATTATAAAGATCTTGGAAATTAGAGAAAGACAGAAATGTGTTGTCCTCATGCTACTTACAGGGAATTGTGGTGGTTTTTTTCAGTCCAACAATCTGAAGTTTAAGACAAGGAAGAGTGAGTATGCACTCTGTATATCTGTAGAAATGTCAGTCTTCAGGGAAGGACTGAAATATTGATTCTGACTGCAGCAGAAGGGACATTTGGGGCAGAGGACTTCAGGTAGAGAAGGAAGTTTTCAAAAATACTATCAGGGAAAGCAATGCCTTGTGACGAATGGTAACCACGCTATTCCTCAGTATCCATAGACTACCATATAATTTCTTTGGTGTTACAAGTGAGCAGTAACGTGGAATTGCTCAGGTTATAAAACATTATTGATTGCATAGGGAGATTTGTTTTAAAGTTAAAATTGTATATAGTTCTTTATATGCCATGCACAGTGCAGAAATATAAGAAATTAAGTATCTAGTCCTTAAAAAAGTCTGCTCAAGAAAAACAATAAATAGAATGCTAAAAGTTAGAAAACATTAAATGCTAGAGTCTAGATCCACAATTGCCAAAGCAAATACTTAATCTTTTGTACCTTAATTACATGAGTACTCATTCTATGGCAAAATGTCTCTGGCTGGTCTAAAAGAAAAATGTGAGTAAAGCAACTTAGATTCAACATCAAATCATGAGAAAACTTCTGATGCTTCCCACAGCTAAGGATTAAGCTCGAAACATTTATGGAAATTCATAAGAAATTATAACTTGTAATGAAAAGGAAAAGGGTCCTCGTAAATGTTTAATATGAACTATACAGACAATTACATTAATAAGATTTAATTATACGATGAAATATTTAGTGTTTTTCTCTATGCTAAATATCATTTTGAACATAGCTCTAGAAAGATTTGAAAGCTTAAGAGATACCTAGGAACAAAACAGGAAAAAATATTAAAAAAAAATCATTTTGACAATGTATTAATAGTATAGACCAGTGTTTCTGTCTTTACTTAAAAAATGGAAATATTTTGGTTAGCTATTGCATTTTATTCTCTTTATAGAGACTTAACATAATAAATACTTTGTGCAATGTGTGTAATTAATAGAAAAACAGCTTATGTATTATAGATTTAATTTTAACAAGTATATCACATAATCTACAATTAACATCAAATTTTGGCAGAAATGCATAGCTATTTATTAGTGTCTACATTTACTTTGTATTATGCCAAAACTAACCAGCCATATATTTACTATCATCCACAATGTGACTAGGTAATTAATCTACCTGTGAAATACTATTTCCTAAATTGTATGCTATTGCTATTTTTGTAATATGGCTCTTTGGTCTAAGACTATTTCCTAATTAATGGATGCCAAGTTTCCTGCAGGAAATGCACGGGTTTCTGTTTATCCTAGTCCTCAGGACTGATCCTGCTTCAGTGTAGGCTATGACCGTACTGACCGACAGGCTGGGCTCCCGTTCCCACCCAAATGTCATCCCCAGCTGCCCGCACACCTGCCCGCATGTGCCGGGACTTCAAACTGTAATTTAAGCATGTTACCAAAAGCAGTGGAATACCCTTAGAACAGCTGTAATTGGATAACCAAGCTGTTATTCTTTAAGATGGACATTTCTAATGCCGTCACAGTCTCCCCTGCAGTATCTGAAGCACTGTACAACACATCTGTGGCTCAGAGCCACTGATTTCACTGAGGTTCATAAGAATTAGATGCCGGAACACCATCGAGTGAGGTTTTCCACCCTAAGTATGAATGAAATACTTTATGCATCTAAGACGGCCAATGTTCAATACCCAGACAGGGACCCCAAGACTTTACCTGGCTTCCAGGTGAGCGTAGGTAGGGCAGGCAGAGTATCCAGGGCAGTGTGCTGGAAACCACTGGGGACAGCACAAAAACATGCAGGATAAGTCCTTCCCAGGGCTGCCATCTCCTTCTAAATGGGAATGAGTGCTATGGAGGCGACCCTGAAGAAACAGACATAATTTTTTTAAAATGGAGGTCTGTCTTTACATTTAATACAGTTAATCCATGTACTGACTCGTATCTATACAAATTTTTTAATATGTATATGCATAACATATATATTTGCATATGCACACACACACCTATCTACATGTGCACGCACGCTCATACACACACATACAATCTATACAGAAGAAAAGCCTCCAACCTCTGCTCCCCCACCCCCTCCCCCATCAGAAATACAGATTATTCTTATTTCTGCAGGGCATGATCACAATTCGTGGAAGAAAGAGGAGAGGAGCTTGCTCCGCTGCTTGGCACGGAGGGTGTCCGCGTTGACGATCTCTGCTTTCCGCAGGCGTCTCCACATGGAGGGCACTGGGTGATTTGATGGCACGGGGTTTGCAGCCTGCTCCCCTGCACCAATGGGGCTGGACATATGGAAGAGGGAAGTGGTACTCTGTATATTCAGCCCCAGCAATTCTTAATGTGTTATTTAATAATTTGTCACAGGAGGAGGTGCTATCATTAATATTTAATACAAAATATGCATGCCATTTTGCTACAGTAAACTGTTTAAAAGTTCTGCTCGCAGCACACACAGATTGTGATTTCCTGCTTGTTGCAACCTGCCTGATCTCACAAAAGCTGTGGCATGACAACTTCTTCTAAACTTGCCTTTCTCTCCAATTTTACAGATTTTCTCTGCCCTTTTCCTCCACCTTCTCCTGTTTTGTTTTGGGTTTTTTTTTTTTAATTCTCTAATATTTCTTTCTTTTTCCTTTTCTCTGCAACACCTTGTTAGCTTTAATTCACTGTATTTCCTTCTATTTACCCGCTCTGTGTGTTTGGCTGCAGTTTGGATTTGTTTCTATTCCATTGTATTTGGAGGCCAATAAAGGAGGGAGCGGAGCAAGTGGACCCACGTGCACAGAGACAGGGAGGCAGAAAAAGCGCTGGCACGTTGGAGCCTTCTGCCCCACACACTGCATGGTGGAGAGGCATGAAAGAGAAAAATTACGGACAGGGAGCCTGTAGCTCAAGGAGAGAAGCTGCCGTGGAGCACAGGGAGCCAACAGACTGGTACCAGAGCAGACAAGCAAATAAACCTGCCTGGGGATGAGAGAGAGGACTGCAGTTTGCTGCAGCTCAGAGACTCCGAATTAACCAAAGCAAATCCCACAAGCCAGTGTGGACCTGTAAGTGCATGGCAGGGAAGAGAGAAGGAGATGCTCAGAAACCCTTTTTTTGTTGTTCTGTCTCAGCTTGTTTCTTTGAGGGGTTTTTGTTTAGAAGGTAGGCAGACAAATTTGAACTTTAGGAAAAAACAGATTTTTTTTTTTTTATTTTTTTAATTTAAATTTAAAGCACTCTGCTCTTTCTTGGAAGCTCACAACCAGGAAAAGGTGAGGGCAGGCCCATCTCAGAGTGAGCTGATTTGGTGGTCCCATCACTTCTACCCAGAGAGGTATGGGCAGATCTGGCTTCCTCGTTAGCACAAGGGCAGTGGAAGACATCCTGAAAGGGTTAGGAGTATAAATTCCTCAAACTTATACTCGGGTACCTGCTTGGGCATTGTGCCACAACTTGTATTTAGTGAAAGCTATGGCTTAGCTTTAAAATACACTCTCCCTTTCCATTTCCACTCTTCCAAGCAGTAAAAGGGGCACAGTAGACCTCACCTTTTCTTTAGAAGGTGTGGGACGATCACCCATGCATCTCTCCCTGCTGACATACAGCGAAGTTACCTTTGGACCAGCAGCCCGTGGATAGAAACAATGGTCAGCTGCTGTTATCAGTCTCCATCAGGCTTTGCAACAAATTTCACAATATTTGGCCTCGCCAAATCTTGAAATTTGTCGCCTCAGACACATTGCCATGCACATGGGGAGCAGGAAAGAGGGAGAAGAAACTGCTGGGCCCAGTGAACCATTGTGTTCATGGAGGGCACTAGGTTCAAATTTAGGCTTTAAAGACATAGTGAGTTGAAAAATAAAGCTTTTTCTAGAATGCTAATTCATAATATAAATAAATCAATTAAACATGCGTCTGTGTTAACTTTGCTGTTCCTTAAAGGAACTTTCACAGCAGTAAATGTTCCTAACATTTTGGGAGCTTATTCTCATTGCAAATATACCTTATACTTAAAATGGGTACTATTCTCTTAGTGCCTGGACAGCCATTTTAGAGGTGACCTCAGCATCCAAGTGCTGCCTCTAAACACTAATACACTTGGTTGTGATTTTATTTATTTCACATTCTGTTCTTATGAGCCATCATCACTGCATCACAGTCACTGATGTTCCTCCATCTCAGTAAGAGAAGGTAGTCCCATAGATAGGCCACAGCCACCTCTTCTCTGGCTGCTCTTCTTTGTCTTAATAAAATTTTTTTACCCATAAAAAATTAACCAAAGGCACAGTAAAGAAAAACAAAGAGAAAACATATCAAGTAGCCTGTTGAGAGCTTGGAGTTTATCCACCCAGAAGGCCATGATGGTCTACGCTGCTGCTGGATTTTAACAGCAGTTAGATAAATTTTTGTCATCATTAAAGGCATTTGTAGCCACACCATGGAAGCAAAGCTAATAAAGGCAATGTAATCCCCTGCTCCGGGCAGTGCAGACAGCTACGGGTGCCTCCTACCACCCTGTGGACCACTGCCAGGGAGGACACCTGAAAGCAGTGGGAGGCTCTGTGGGTAGGGTGTAGGGTCAGGTTTGGTGGGCCCAGGGTCTAAACAAGTACAGCACAGTTTATGTTCTGAAAATAGAGGAAAATGAAAGTCAGTCAAGTGCAAGGAGGAGAATTAAAAACAGAACAATTTTGCAACTAGCAGAGGAGAAACGAAAATAAGATTTGGCTAGAGATCAGCTTCAACTTGGAGGCAAATCCAACAGGCGCTAGTGATAGCATTTAGCTATCATCCCTACAGTGACAGAGAAAAACATCAAAATAGATCATTGCCTTTGTCCTGAAATAGGGCTTTGTCCCAGCTCCACACATGCACAACCTGGACTGGATAATACAACCAGCCTTATCGTAGCGCTGGTGCTCTGACAAGGAGCTTTGTAAGTAAAGCAAGGAAAGGTTTATCTTCATAGATCTAGTTATTGGTCCTAAGAATACTTTCCATTTTAGTTTTGTCATTAAGATGGATTCATTCTGCAAGTCTTTCCTTAGTACCAGGCTAAAAATAAGCTAATGCTTTCCCTTCACTCACACCATTTCGGTTCTTTGCATACACTTTTCAATAGCATACAAAATAGTTTGACACTCACATACGTATATACAAAATGGCATTTTCACACACAAAAATTAAAGAGAGCTCAGTTCTGTACAGCAACATCTGAGAAGACTGAAGTAAAATATGCCAGTTGAATTTCACATGATTTCTGCCATAACAAAAAACTTTTCTAGGGACAGATGCTCCAATAAATCAGCACAGCTCCTCTGAAGTGAACTGAGCCATGACTGTGTGTACTCTAGCTACAGATTTTGTCCATAGCAGATACATCTGCAGACTGATCCTGATCCTAGTGAAGGCAGCCATCAAATCCCATATATTTTCAGCAGGGCAGGATTGGGCCCGGTATATAAATATAATTGAATTGCCAAAAAGGTGAAGGAAGAAAAAGACATCGTAAAGTTCCTGGTTTGCTAAGCAGATGGGAGAAAGAAGGCCAATTATAGCGTAAAGCATCATTTCACTAAAAGAAGTGTGAGTGCTGGAAGAGCTCTGAACAGAGGGGATTGTGCTTTGCCATGTGTAGTTTCTGGGAAACAAAGGGAAGGGTGTGACTGAAATGAAGACAGGCAGAATGCAATATTTTCCTTTGATGTGTAAACAGATTTAATGCAACAAAAATCAATGAGGAAACTCTCCAAAGGAGAGTATTTTAATGTGTTATCATATTTCACATAGATTTCATAAAAATTCAATTTCAATTATAGCACAGTTTACAAACAGCGTTGTGCCTCCCTGGAAAACATATGGCCATCAAAACTTCAAACAAAATACTGCCAAAGTCGCTCATAAAAAATAAATAGCCATAAGCCAGTGTGTTATTGTCCTTTTAATGTTTGTTGAATGCCTATAATTCTTCTTGTGTCCGCCTCAGCTGTCAGCTTTCTGACACTCAGGTCTCCCATTTGCACACCTCCCCTTGAAGATGTCTCAGAGCGGGAGCCGTATTGTGAGTGGTGCTTAATTATTTTGGATATTATCTTACGTCTCCAGCTGGGCTGCTGCAGAAAAAGAAATCAAATCAATAACCACACACCCCCCTAAAATAGCGGTGTAGCAGCAGCAGGGCGAGGCTGAGCCGAGGCACGGGCCAGCACTGCAGCGGCTGCTGGAAGAGGAGAAACAGGCTCTATCCTAGGCAGAAGCAAATGGTTTCCTGAGAGCTCTGGGCTCCATCCACCAGCTCCTGCCTTGATAAATTAATAACCCACTCCACGGCTTGGTTTGCCCCCAACCAGCTAGCTGTGACAGCCACGAGCTGGGCGAGGAGGCACCTTGTCTCCAGCCCTGCTGCAAGAGGCAGGACAGAGCTGGGCTCCAGCCCCGTGCAGATCAAAGGGAGCATTATGTATGCAGGCAGGGACATATTTTTGTACTTCTGTCAAGAGATTAGATCAAAGTGAATGTTGAGCTTTTGCAGTGCTCGGTGCTGCTTAATACACTGCGTTGTGCAACAAAAGGGCATTTACATCTTACACAGAAGTTGCTGAGAACAAATCAAAACATTCAGCACTGGCCTCGCAGCTGGCTCTTTCCACCTGGGCTAAGAGTTGCAAGATGGATAGGAATGAGGGTAAAGGTCTGGGCAGGAAGGCAAAGGTGGCTTTGAAGCAGCTCGCAGTTGGCAAATGTGCAGCTTTGACCGCAGCAGAGCCTGCACCCTTGATGCCAACTGCTGGGATATGCGTGTGCGTGTGACAACCCCCTTCTCATGCAACTAGGGTATAGGTACAATTTTACAGAAAAGCAGCAATGCTTTTTTCCCCACCTTTAACTTCAAGAAGAGTCACTATGTCTCTCTGTGCACTTTCCAAACAATGGAGAGATGAGCCTTTTCCATTAACAATGAAATTCTGTCCTTTTTTCCACGGAGACTTTTCTCTTTTGTCTTTTAAGAGATTCCTGCTGTTGGATGGAGATCAGCATGGACACGTGAAAGGATGCCACGGCTGGAGGAGGGGAAGGTGCCCAATCCCTCGCTAAGCTTTTGCCCCTGCGTGGTCCCCATGGAGGGTGCAAGGGGGAGCTGGGGAGGGGGGGGTGGGAACTGCTCTTGAGACAGGGCTGGGGGAAAACAGGGTGAAAGCAGCATTCAGGGAAGAGCCACCTACCAGGGCAACACTACCTAGCACCATTAGGTCTCAGATGCATTTGGGAATATGATGGGGAGCTACTGGTTATACAGGTTTTGCAGTGTCCTTGGGCCGGAGAAGGAAGCTGGGGGTGGGAGGAGATGAATATGGTGCAAGTGCTGATAAAGTACAAGGAATGCAGCAGGAGAAATGAACAAAACAAAATATATGGAAGAAGGAGGACATTATTGATAGCATTAGTGAAGTGTAATTGTGGGGGAAGAAACCATGATGTATGCTGGCAAGGGAGGAAGAGCTCATGAAACTGAAGTTTTTTAGCTGTGAGAGATAGGACAGTGTTCAGAGTTATTACTTTTCCTCAGTACACACCTGTCTGGCAAAGCCTGTGTGATGAGATGGCAGGCAGTGGTGCTGGCTGCACCTACGTGAGGACATTACAGCTGGTATCTGGAAATTTTGCTCTGCTTTCACTGGAACAGGGGACAGATATCCTACATAAAGAAGAAGAAAACATTTCTCCTTTCTTAATAGTAGCCTGCACCTAGGCTAGAGAATTTTTTTTCAGAAAGGATATAAAATCTATCATCCCTACTCTCCTGTTGGCATTAATGTGTCATCTCAGAATATGCCCCATCCTGACCCTAGGATGTGTACCCCTTGGAATAAGGCCAAACATCCACACATCTGCCATTAGGATTTTACAGGAAACCATTTAGCGGCAAGGTTTTCCCACAAGTAGTTCCTCTCCTCACTAAATGAGCCATTTTGACAGCTTCTGGACCATCTTTCTGGGTGAGCTCTTAGGGGCAGTCTGGTGTTATGGCTCCTTGGCATAAACAGCCGCCAGCTGTGTGGTTTTGGTCACTTCTAGAATAACAAAGACAAAAAGGAAAGACTGAATTTTTTTTGTTGTTTCTCCTATTACAAGCAATAATAGCTAAGTTCACAGTAGACATCATAGGAATACTAAAATAGATCATTCCCCAAAGGCCTGAGAAAGTAGCAATAATTAAATGTTAAATATAAATGCATGACACTTTCAAGGTAGTTCAAACCAGCTTCATCAATAAATATCATTATACCAAAAGATGAGTTTCATAGTATCTTCCAAAAGAACTTAAAAATGATGGGGAAACTTGAAGTACAATTACAGCAGCGTTAATATCGTGGTGCATAGGAATGGACATGTCTGCACATTAAATATTCTCCTTACAAGCTACCATCTGGGTCTCTCCTGTGAGGGCAAATTTATTCCCATAATTTCCAATCCTCTGTTTAGAGAGCTGTAATGTCAAGGCAGCTTGAACCCCTAAACCATGAATTCATACTGAGACGAAAGCCCTGGAGACATTCATAGGTGTGTGCATTGACCCAGCCTTACCACTAAACAAAAAACCAGAATCTGCAGCAGTTATGGGTCAGACATCATGTGCCTGGTTTGTTTTGGGTTTTTTTTTTTTTTTACTTTGGTTTTCTCCAACCCTGTCAGCTGAGTGCCTTCCTGCCCAAGAGTGTGCAGCGGTGGGGTGGGAGCCTTGGGTGTTGGGAAGGGACGGGGTTGGGTCTGTGTGCTGCAGAAGACAATACATATTTGGGAGTGATCTAGTACGTGTACAGGAAAGCATCAGGCTAGTAGCTAAGTGCTCTTAAATATTTAATGAAGAGTCGTGAAGAGGAAATTGGCCACCTTGCTTAACCTATAAGCAGCCAGGCTGTATTAGCTGACAAATAACAGCAAATGTCTAAAACGCTAACAGGAAGGGAAATATAAAAACAAACACGGAGGTAATGGAGGCATAAAAGCACCTTTGTTAGCGGGTAAATCAGCAACCTTGCTCTGCGTGGGAGGCGGCACTGGAGCCCTCCAGGGGATTGCACTGTGGGCTGTGAAGAGCAATGCTATTTTGGGAGCTCCTCAGAGAGCACTCCCTGTCTTCAGGACAAGTCTGGGGGAGAGGAGAGCAGCTCAGATATGTAATCTCCAACTTTCTAGTGGCTTCTGGCTAAAGCAACAGAGAAATATATCCTTTTCCCTTCCAAAAACTCTCCAGGGATCCACAACAGTAAAATTAGAAAACTCTAACCTGACATTTATAAAGAGGAATATAAAATATTGTGGTGGTGGATAAGCCATTGGTTAAATCAGGCTGGAAAGTCAGAAAAATGACATGCCATGTGATGAAGCACAGCCGGGAGGACATACCAGTGGGAGAGAGGAGTGTGGAGCCCCGAAGAGGCCAGGAGGGAAAACCCGCTGCTTGCCTGGGATGCTGCAGCAGCCTGCACGCTTGGGCAATGCACCCGTGCCTTGTCTATGCACGGAGGGAAGAGAGAAAGGAGCAGAGGACACAGCTATGGACCTCCAGGCAGGGCAAGGAGGAAGAAGTGGCTTTGCAAGACCAAGACAGACATGCAAGAACTTGCACGCTCTCAGGCGCACCCAGGGTTTACACTGGGCTACCACCATGGGAATCACTGGGGAGGTCTCCCTGGCATAAGACAACTTTCAGGGAGCTGCAGCAACCCCAGAAGAAGGTTAGTTTTCTGCAGATTAGCCCCAGGAGAGGAGCAAACAAATTTGGGCCAGAGCTTCCCTGCCCTGGCTGGGGAGGTGGGAGAAGTCGCCGTGTAAGAAAGCTGTGCTGGACTTTAATGATGATGCCCATGAACGAATGTGAAACGAATAAAAGACAGCTGATGGAAACTAATTATTACTTAAAAGACTTCAGTACAGATGTGTTTAAGACACAGTTATGAAAGACAGGATTTAACATCTATTCTGATAAAATCTGTGTTGAATGACAGCCAAGCCCGACACAGTTAATTAAAGCGTGGCGTTGAGACACTCGTGTATAGAAAGCAATAAACAGCTTATGCAGTTGATTAAATAGCAAAGGCTGGGGCTTTTAAATTGGCACAGGAGATATTTGCTGTAAGTACACCTCAGAGTCACAGGCATTATTGCTCCAAAGAAGAAGGTTTCTTCGGCTTACCTTCCCCAAACCAGGAGCAGCCAGGGCACGGGCACAGGCAAATAAATTATCGTCTCAGTGAGGCCTCGTCGAGGATGGCCATTGTCATGAGCAAGGTTGGGAAGTGACTGGTGCGTGGACCAGAGGCGAGACGGGCCTCTGAAAGTGGGTGAAAGTGTTTGAAAACAGGTACTCGTTTCATTGCAGCTGTTTGGCTTTTGCTTTTCTGTTTCACAAATAGGAAAACCGTGCCAGAGCTTAAAATGACTTTGGGAGTGCAGAGGCTCATTCTTAGAGTGCCTAGCTTCTGTAGCTCATAGCTTTCAGCCATCACCCTCAGCAACAGCCAGACATGCCGTATGACAGTCAGGATACACACACACAATAGTAAAGTGCCTTACCCCAACTTATTTTTATAGACAAAAAAGAACAATAGAAAAGCAAGAGAAGCATTATATGCATTTCACAGTGCCGTGCCATTAACAACAGCCTCCTGCAGCCTTTATTCCTCAGCAAATAGTTTTACCGAACAATTTACTAGGGCCACAAAGAACTAAAGCTGGGAGTGGATGAATTTTTGCTTTCCACCTCACTGGGTTCATTAATCTACTTGAGAGTGCCACCAGCTGTGCCTTTACACTGCTCTACGTCTGCTATGCCACAACCAGCAGTGACAGCGGTAGCCCAAGATTTGTGAGCATAGGTCATATTACTCATTGAGAGTCCCACATTTACTGACCATTTGCGTGGATAAGACATACACAGCCCAGACAAAAAGGGGTATGATGGTATGGCAAAATTTTTGTTATGCATTTTCTTTCTCTGATAAGTGACACCATGTCTCCCAGCCATATCTACATGCTAAACAATGTAGGAAATTAAAACAGAGGAATTCTACTCAAAACATCAGCAGAGAACTGCAAATAATAATATAATATAATATAATATAATATAATATAATATAATATAATATAATAATGCAAGATGCACAGTGGTGTCAGAGGATTGATGACAAAGGCAAGAGAAGTTGATGGGTACAAGGGCTCATCGACAAAGCTAGTTATCCCTCATGAATGGATAATATAGAAAAAACATTATTATTTGTATAGGATCTGGATTGCTGAAGGAGGATGAAAACCATCTGGTTGTGCCAGAAGGAGTGAAGGGACAGGATGGGTGGAATGGAAGGGATGTATTTTTAATGCCCTTGTTCTGGTTTCAGCTAACATCCAAAGTTCTCAGGGCTCGGCAACTGAGCAGGGCTCCCTGTCAAATCTGTACGGAACTTAAAAGCAGCAGAGAAAAGCAGCAACTCAAAATGAGTTTTAGTAATGCAGCTGCACTTTACTTTTCATAACAATGGATTTTTTAAAAGGTATGTCAAAGAGAATTGAATTTGGATCCATGAATACTGCAGTAAGTGATGTAACTGAAGTTAATTAAATTCTCTCTGTCTCCCAAGAACTAGATTTTTCCTTCTTCCAGCAGATTTACGCTATATATTGTAGTCTTGGTTAAAGCTAAGCATCCACTTTAGATCAGCATGTTTTCCTAATGAAACTGTTCTGAATAGACTTTGAATGTATAAAATATTCTCATGAGCAGAAGCTATTGAGAATGAAGAAGATGGGAAAGTAGAGACAGTGTGAAGCAGTTCAAAATTATTTTCCGTGCAATTCTAGTGTATGTATAAGAGTGTTCCTGGCCAAGACCAGCCTGTGCTCCAGGAGATGGGGTATTGCCAGTCTCTGCCCTTTGCGTAATACTAATTATGGGACAGCAAAAAGATCCATCAATGCACAAAGGAGCTTGTGGGACTGACCACCAAATGGCCAAACTGTTACTTGCAGCATTAAATCACAGGGAGTCCCAAGGTGTACATGCATGGGAAAAACAAGTTTTTCTCCTGGCTTCATGGAGAAGATGGTGCTGCT
>VYZV01045966.1:0-17130 GCA_013401275.1 Pandion haliaetus
CATGTGCTCCTAGATGCAAGTAGATAAAGACAAAGTCTAACACTTTAAAATCATATATCAAAAGAATTGCCATATTAGACATTTTCCTCTGTGTGCTCTGCAGATGTTCAGATGCTAGAAGATGCCTGGTGGTGCATCTATATAGACATTCCTCCTCACAGGCTCTGCTGGTTGCAGAGCATTCTCGTGTGTGTGCTGCTTGTGTCTCTGATTTATGAGCTCTGTGTCACATCTCCATATAATCAGTCTGACATGTTACTAATAGACTCTTTGAAGGAGAGTTTAACAAAATAAAAGAAAAGCTGTTAGTGCAGTGAAGGAAGAAATTGTGATGCTCATGTGGAAGAAGGATAAATTTGTGACACGGGAATAGAACTTGAAAAGCAAATGATCTGCTGGAGTTCCTTCCAAGATCTTCAGATTTTCTATGCCAAAAGATAAGGATGGTCTGGGAAACAGAGTGGGAGAAGTAGCCTAGCAAAAATTGCCAGGTACATTACACCTAGGACAGGAGGACAGAGGGAGTTGGTAAGAGTGGAGTATGTTCCTTCCTGGAGAAGAGTGGGGAGAGATTTTAAGGTACAAAATGCTAACGACTCATACTCTGAACAGAGGATTATAATATTTAGAGTAGACTTTTGCAGCTGCTCCTCAGGCCCTGGATTTCCCTGCTGTTCTCTGCATCTTGTTTGCAGGAGTTGCTAATGTGTACTAATGTGAGTAACTGACAGCTGCCTATTTGTGATCCTCCTAAATCTTGATTTTTTCCAAGGGGAAAAAAAGATCCTAAAGCTTTTCATACAGATCATGGATTTAAACTTTCTCAAGGACAAATTAGTGTTAAAATTTACTTTACAGCAAGTTAAACAACAAAACAATGTAGGTGACAATAATCTCTCATCCTAGTTTTGCCCTTGTGGGCCCAGAGAAGCTAGTCCAAAGCAACACCACTTTCTCAGGATGTTACACTTATTAAGAGAAATACAAACGCCTTCCTAGAGCTCCACTTTGTCCCTCAGCAATGCCAGGGCTTCCTTGGCCTGTAGAAATCAGGGCACAGAGTTCACATGCAGTAAACTATCTGAAATGTGAGGGGTGGTCCATTAAATGTCACAAAATCCCAGAAGTGTTTATTTAAAGAAAAAAAAACCCAAACAAACAACAAACCCTGCCTGTAATTGCATGCAGTTCCATGAGACTTCACTGTGGACATTAAACTCAATTTCCCCTTTCTTGGATTTTCTACATTATTAACTATATTCACTTTAATCTGATGAATAAGTGCTATCTACTTATAAATAAAATGAAACCAGGGAGACAGAGACTTCTGGTTGATGTGCTGCAGGCCAAAGGTTAAATTCCTCCCCTATCCGAAACCTAAGTACAGTCGTCTTCCTGTGAGAATGAAATGACCAGGCAGTCTTGAGGTCACCAGCTCTACATAAAAGTAAATAAAGTCTCAAGAAGTAGTTGGATTTTGTTTCAGGTTCTGTGTTGAAATCCTCACGGCACTGGGATAGTGAGGAGCATTGTATTACGGAGTTCAGACCCCGCTCTTTATTGATGTGACTGATTAGATACTCAGAGTGAGGTAACTATACGGGCCTTGCTGAAATGAAAAAATGTTGATATGAACACATCAGGCATTGAATGTGATGTTTGCTGAAACAAATCACCTCTTTACATGTGAAGACCACCTCGAAATACATTCTGAGAATCTTTTTTGAAAGAAAAAAGGGCTGGTTTTCTTTTCTTTATTATTTAACATAAATCTTTTTAAAATTATGAGCCTGCCTTTAGCAGTAATGCCATTTCTAACACCAGCAACAAGAAAAACCCACTGTGAGCATAAGCCTAGGGCAAAAGTCCTTGGCTTTTAGATCTCTTCCATGCAATACTATGGCTGTATCTGTCCTGATGGAAGTGGTTATGAAGATGCCTTAACAGCACAGGCCCATTGGGTACAGGACATTTTCTGATCCCTATTTTTCCACCACTAGTGACACGTACATAAAAGCAAATACCGTCCTCGGTGTCAGTTGTTTCAAACAGAACTTGAATAAAATAAGCATATTTTTACTTTTCTTTTATTCCTATTTTTCTAAATGCTCAGAGAGTATTTGACCTGAAGGCCAGATCCTCTGCAATGCACAACTGCCAGAATACCTGAGGAGTACTTTAACTAAAATGCATTCAGAATTTTCGGGGGGGGNTAAATGTTTTCCTTCTCTGTATACTCTGTAAAAGCATTTTGTGTAGTGGAAAATGGTTTTCTTCAATTATTGAAGCTGAACTTTAAGCAGTTTATAGTACATTCTGCTGAAGTGCCCTTTAAACTGGTCTTTAAAAATTCAGGCATAAGCTGACATACTGAAACGTTCTCCCACTAGTTCTTTTATTGTAATTTTGATATGCTCTAACATTCTGGTCTGGCTGCAGTTTTGCTGAGTGCTCATATTACTCCTGCAGTGCTTCTTCAGCTGAAAGGCGTGGGTTTAGCAGTAGGCTCCTACTTACAGGTTAAGTTAATCCACATCCTTTTGACTGAAACAAGTCAGAGTAAGCACAGGAGTAGTTATGCTGCTGTATCTGAAGGAGCTGTAGTTGGCGATGCTGATGAGTAACTGGATCTAGACTGTGGGCATGGGCTTTGCACAGCTGGAGCCAGAGCAGAGCCTTAGTTATAATTTACTTACTTATTTTACACTTTATTCATAAAAAAGGAAGATCAGTTTTCTTTCTTTTCTTCTACATAATTCTTTCTAGAATTACATTATAAACCTTAAAATTATAGAACTCTTTCTATCCATTTCCATAATTGGAGCTTTTTAAGATAAATTGTTGCATTTGGACCTTCCTCAGAACCACTTGAATAACCAGTAAGAGACTTTCAGGGCCAGGTCCTTAGCTGAGATAATGATTTCAGCTGGACAGATGATCATGTAAAGCTGAGACAGTTTACATAAGCTGTGGAGTCCTTCACTTGACTGTGTGTTGCCTTCATTGTTTGTTTTGGTGGTGGAGTGTGGTTCAGGAATTCACACCCATTGTAGGGGCCCCACAAAAAGTGGCTTTTACTCCCAAGGATCTTCCCAATTTTTTAGGCTCCATGACTGACTTACTGGGCAGCCATGGGCTTTCACCACCTCTGCCTGAGGCCAGGGTTTCATCTGATCCTGCAATATCAGTAAAAACTAAGGGTGAAGTCCTCCCAGCCATGCCTTCACACTTCTATTTGTGCCAGCACTGATGGTCTATTAACCTCGAACTGCTTAACTTACTCATGCAGCAAAAAAGCAGGCTTCCCGAGGCAGTGATGCTCACTGACGAGCTCAGTGTTGCCAGAGCTGGCACAAGGATGTGCAGGATGCATGACAAAGCTGAATATGGAAAAAGAGGAGGAACAGGAAGGGGAGAGCAAGATTTTGGTCTGGTAGCAGCAAGTCATCATGTTAGCTCCTCTGCCCAGAGTGCTGTGTCCTTGATCTCTCGTCTGTCAAGCTGTGGAATTCTGCTTGTTAAAGAGTGTGGAATGTCTTGCGATGCTGGAATGGATGGGGTTCTAAAATTGCAAAATATTATTTTAGCTATTCCCCCTGAAATATATGTATTACCTTAGTACAGCAGTTTTGTAGTGAGCAATAGGAAAGAGGGAGGCAGAACAATTTAACTGCATTTCTTCAAGTAGCACTGAGTGTAAATTTAAAGAAAATATAAACACAGTAAAAGCTACATTTTTAAGCTGTTTCACTTAGAATAATCTATGGTACTGGTAACACAAAGAAAAGTGCATTAAATATGAATCATGACATTTTCGTTGCTTCAGTCTAGGCTACTTCAGTAGTCAATAGAGAGAGATAAATGTTGCCATTGGATCATGCATCCCATCCTGAAAGAGGTGTCTGAAAAAGGAAAAAGAATTATGCTCTTGAATACCTGTGTTTTTTTACTGAGTTAGGAGGCAGTCTGGACAAGCCAGTTACTTAGCCTAGATGATTACCTTTTCAATAGCTGTATTATACTAAGATAAATCTGTCCTGTTGTTACAGCTTTTGTTATTGTACATCTGAGTTACTATCTCTTTTTTTTGTGTTTTCTATACTTGCTGTTTTGTGAGCTAAGTTATATATACAAAGAAAACAGTCCATAATAAAAAAATAAATGCTTGTTATTTGATGGCATGTAAGATGACTTACGGCAATGTCAAAACATTATTTAAATTTAGGACAGAGTAAGTTAGAAGGCTTTTAAAACTAATAGGTGGTAAGTATGCATTAATTCAACAGCTAAAATCTAGTTGCAGTTTTTACTACTTAAATATTATTTTAAAGCAAACTTTAAAAAGAATTTTCAACTGGATATGTACAGACTTCGACTGTTCTGTTGGAGTCAGTCACAGACATACCAGATAGAGTTTGCATTTTGTTCAGAGCAGGAAGAAATAGTGTGGATTTCTTGTGTTGTATTAAGCTGTCCAAAACATACTTTCAAGAGCCTCATTTGTGGAAAACAGGTTATAGCACAGCCCAAGCAATTACTATGAAGAAAATGAAAAAATACTACGAAGAAAAAAAACCTTGAACTCTGAAAGTATGAACTTGGAAAATGCACACCATCAAAGATTCCAGCTGAAATACTGCATAAAATGACTAGGATAGTGAATTAAATTATTATGGAAATGACAACTTCATGACACAAATGCCTAACACCTCTCTTTCTTAAGGTTTGACCATGGATTCCTTGCTCAGCAAAGCTTTGAAAGCTTAGAGTGTTCCAGGAGCTAAGACACAGAATGGTTTTGCTGATGGCTTGCCCTATTTTGCCGCTGAAAACTAATAGAAAATCAACTGTCCTTAGTTTTTGCTTCCTAATATTCACCTGAACAGAAAAAGTGTGTAGCAGTTGCTAAGAACTTTTTCACTCTCTCAGGCAATACCTATTCCTTATAAGTTAGTGTATGTTCTGTTATCATTGTGTTATATAGCATTAAAAGCGCATGTTAAAAATATATAATGCTTCTCAATTTTACCTTTTCAGCTCTTGGCCTTTCTTCAAGGATTATTTACATTTTACCATGAAGGATATGAACTGGCTCAGGAGTTTGCACCATACAAGCAGCAACTGCAGTTCAATTTGCAGAACGTAAGGATGATATGTATTTACAACATTTTGTTTGCTAATTTAATTTCAGGATATTAAAGTAGACTCATAGCACTTTATTGGAACTCTAAAACTTGCAAAGTTTTAGTAAGCTGAAATAAAATTAATATATGAATACGTAAAAGTTATTTTTGTAAGGTTAATGTAATTAAGATTCCTGTCAACAAATAACTTTGGAAAAATTAATCTTCAGATAGTTAATTTGTGATTTCCAGGTCAAAATTTTGGAAGCGAGAACCAGAAAAGTAGGACAGCAGCAAAGTTTTGATTAGAAAACACGGTAGGCCGGATAGGTTTAATCATGTGTAAATGCTTTCTTGGAGAGTGGGGCCTGTCTTCTGAAATAAGTGGATGCCCCAAAAATGCTCCAACTGGTATAGAATGATGCAGTTTGTTTCTTTAAAATCACAGATTGCCACAGAAAGCTTTTGCTGCTGTCTGCTAGCTTCCCACTGTATATAAAACATACTTGGGAAGCCATTCTGTGGCTGTTCTCTAGAGCATCAAAGAACTGGTGGACCCTTCCTCCATGGTGAGCAGCTCTCACGAGTGTTAAGTTCCAACAGAAAAAAGGGTCTCTTATTTTTGTAGAGAGTTACTCTCAATTGAGCAGGTGGATCTTTTGCTGTAGATTGGTCTGAATTTGGCAGTAAGAGCCATACATAACTGTGCCCAAAAATTCCATAGCTTTCAGAAATAACAAAAATGCATTTAATCAACATACTTTTCCACTCATCATAACTGCGGTATACAAGTCTATATTTATTTCACTGTGTAACTTGGATGTTACACTTCTAAGGACATACGAGTAAGTAGACACAAAACTTCTTTATGCCCGATTTGCATTAGAACTACTACATTTTTCATTTAAGGCAAAAAGTGAAGTTCAACATGTTAATATTGGGCCAGCCCTACATTTTTCATGAAAAGTAATGTCAAAGTACAGAACAAATTAAAAAAAAAAAAAGAAGGAATTCTATCATTTGCTCCAAATGCTGTATCTTTGTGGTGATTCCATTTCTTTTCCATTTCATTCTTTCAAGAAAAGATACTAGCCCAACAGAAATTTTTGACTAGAATCAAAGAAGCTACAACAATTTAGAAGATCTGACATCAGCTGTTATGGATAGTGCCTTGGCCACTGAACTTAGGGAATATGAAACAGGTTTGGGAGTACAAGAGCACCTTACTGGGGTCAACTGCTTTTCCCTGTGGGTTACTGGAAAATAAAACAACTGGCATTTTCCCTGTAGCATCTTGCTATTAGAGAGGCATATGTTGTCTCAAAGTTGGAAGATGGCATTGCCTTGGCACTGTTAATGTAAATCTGCATTCTTGGGAGTACTGCACTCTTCCAGGTTTTGCTGCAATTAAACATGTGTAGCACACCTCCATAGCCCTCTCCCCTTTTACATCTGTTGTTCTTATATAGGTATAGATCCCATTTAAAAGGCTGCTTGGGGAAATAAGGAAAAACCCTCTAGATGATTAACCTTTTCCTTTTGGATCGAAATGCAAATGTTCTCTGTCTGTAGAGCATCTCAGGCCCTTGTCTTTTCAAATTATGTATTTGCTACTTTTGGTTTGCCACTAAAACTTTTTCAGATAAAGGCACAAGGGGTCAGTGTTGTTGCACAGCACAATTTCAGTGAAAGGGTGAAAAATGTGCTTCAGTCCGGAGATTTATTTACTTTAATATGGCAAGTTCTGAGAGAATCATGACCCCACAGCGTAGACCAAAACTGGCATTGTAAGTCAGAATACGTTAGTATCTTCTATGCCCATATCTATAGAAACAGAATTATTAAAGGGTTTTTTCAATTTCAATGTTAATTAAGAAATAGTTAAACATAATTTCTTCTTAAATATTATGTAAGTACAACCTGAAGTTGTAAATAGACTACAGAGGTAGAGGAAGATGTAAAGTTAGGCAGAAGGAACAATGTATTATGATACTATTTTTTTATTATATCTGTACATCAGAGAAACCTATACCTGAAGATATAGTGGGATACAGCACATCATTCACTGCTGTTACACAGCAGTTCAAATTCTGGCTCCAGATCTAGTTCCACATCTTCCTTTTGCCAGCTGGGCTATCTGCTGGCTTGTCACTCAGAGCATCACCCAACCTCAGACTGAAGTGAAATAATTTATGTAGGGAAAGACAAACTGAGGACAGTGTTCACAGAAAATTGTGTTTAGCCTGTCTGTTGTAGCTGTCAAAAGTACTCCTCTCTATTGCATTGTGTGTTAAGGTCTTGGGGAATAGTTGATCTGAACTGCTGTTTCTGTTCTTAAAATTGTCCTAGAGATTAGAGCAGGAGCAGTAACAGTCCTAGGAGTAGCAAAGTAGAGGCAGACCAACAGCTTTTAACAGGTCACCATGTCCTACCATGACCTGTTGCACTTTCATTGTTTCAGCTGGCCAGTGCCGTACTTTGTATGCCCATTTGGCTTTGTTTTCTATAATTTGATTTGAAGTCCTGGCTGCTTAAAAGTAGTAATTAAAAACTTAATAGACAGAGATAAGCTCTGAAAATGGGTGCATTCCTCCCTTCAATGGCACGTTGCTCTTGAAGGTCTCAAAATGACCTCTGTAAATTTTGGTCTGAACTGATACTTCACCCTAAGGATATCATCTGAAAAGTTCAGAGAAGAATTTTACCTCCCTCTCTAATAATAATGTTTGTCTTCAAGAAGATTTAATACGTGTATTATTATACTACTGTGTAACTCCATGAATGGCCCACAAAAAGGGGAAGGTATTCACCAGTCCTGAGAGTATCTTTCTGACTAGTCAGGATTAGAGTCCATAAGATGCCTTTGCAGAAACATTACAAAAGTCTTTATTCTTTTCTATTACCTGTAGGAACAAAGTCTTCAACATCTGGTATATTAGTAGCAACCTGTCGAACCTCTTGCACCTCATAGTAATTCTCCTCTGCTATACTGTGCTAGGTGTATGGAGGGAAACCCTGATCTCACTGAATTCAATAGGAGAAAATGTCCATTTACATGCATACAGATATTAGCAAATAAGCAAATATGAATAACCCACCTTTGTACCTAATTGTTTGTTTGGCGAGATGCCTGGCTACACACATGATATTTAGGACAGACACAGTACTTCTATGCTTTTGGCACAGTTCTGCCATTTGTGACCTGTTTCTCACCTAGCATACTTATGCTATACTTAACTGTGCTGTTTGCATAGTCCTATCAAAAAATGTTCATGACAGTGCCAGTAACCTGACTATTCTGAGTATCAGCAGTTGCGGTATTACTGCAGATATGGATACACAATACATTTGTGTCTTCCACATGTGGAGAGACCACAGCTGTCTAGAGGCATTAGCCTGACATTAACCCAAAATAGTGTTTTCTGCACTGTGCTTCAGGTGGTTCAGTGGGACTTATTACTTCAGGTTTGGGGCTGTGCTATCAGCAGCTTCTAGTTTAGCATAGCTTCTGTCTGTGTATCTTAGAGTATGCAGAGAGAAAGCTTGCATCTGTCTGCAAAATACTGTGTAAGCACACCTAAAGATATGAAATGTCCTCCTGAGGTTAGTGACCTGCAGAAAGAGGAATGTTACTATTCTCAACTATGTTTCTTTTACACTTGTGTGCTTAAGATTGAATTCTTCGTTACTATGTTATTCCTAGGCTTCTAGAGCAATTAAGACTATTCTTCTTTATTGCTTTTTTTTTTTTTTCCTTTTTTGTCTCTGACAAATGCTTCTGTTGGTCTCCAATAAAGTCTCCTTGGCATTATTAGTAATTAGTTCTTCATTATTGTTTTAGTACTTGCATGAGATAATGTAGATTTTTGGGTTTTTTCCTTTTCTGGGTATTAGACCCGGAATAACTTCGAAAGCACTAGGCAAGAAGTGGAGAGACTCATGCAAAGAATGAAATCAGCCAACCAGGATTACAGACCACCAAGTCAATGGACGATGGAAGGCTATCTCTATGTGCAGGAGAAACGTGAGTAAAACAGATGTACCTTTTAATTTGATTTGAAAGGCACAGCAACAAATGCAAGGATGAGAAAATGGTTGTTAGCAGGACAACAAAACAGCTCTGTGTTTGAATGTCTGCAGGCTTCTGCTATGGTTGCTTTCCAAATGACTGAGAGGTTCAAAAGAAAAATAAGTTTTTGACTTTTCAGAAAGCACTCAGAGTAGCTACGGTCAGATGGAATCATGATCAAAACAGTTGTAAGCAACTCGAGTCCTTCCCTGTGGGTCCTTGTGGGTAGGTCCTTGCTATTGGCCACCCCAGTGGCTGACTGGTAGCAAGCTCTGCTCTGGCTGGCTGCCCTACGCCTTGCTGCAGAAGCTGCAAGCTCCCAGCACTCTGCTTTGGCTCTACCTGCCAAACCCTGCTGTCTCCTGTACTTTCTCTGCCTGAACAGGGCCCATAGTTCACCCAGCAGGAGCAACTTCCACCTTGTTACCAGGGATGTCCACTGGCCCAGCCACCTTAAGAGTAACTGAACATGCACATAATGGAAAACAAAAGTATAAGAAGAGGAAAAGTCATCTAAATACAGTCTGTCAGCTTCAAAATACCTGCAAATCTATACATATGTTTTATTCACTTCATGAGACATGAGAATGAAGTGATGAACTAAATGAAGAAATAGAACTAAAGTTGTTGCTAGGCTTTTCCAAATAGTTTCAGACACTTACAATACATCATGTTATGAATGAAAGTGGAACAAGGAAATATGTGAAAAGTCAAATGAGAGACTTCAAAACTATACGTCATCTGAAGTGTCAGCTGCCACTGGTTTACATTCTAACCAGTATAGAAAACCAAGCCAAACTAGCTGTGTTAGGCAGGATCATGCAAAACCCTCAGTAAAATAGTTCTCATTGCATGGGGTACCCAGATTTATATATTTATTTATTCATTTTTCTATTTGCTGTGAAATCAGCCTGACACTAGAAAAGTATTATAGCAGTGTTTTGAGATAGTGTGTACATGCTTGTACAAGTTTGAAGTTCATGCAAAAATTATTAAATACAACTTTGTACCTGATTTCTCAATCTAAAAATAAAGAGAAGGCATCTGGATATAGAATTCCCATGTCAGACTTGACCTGACTTGACCTCAGTTTTGAGGATATCTTCTTCACTGCTCCCCTTTTAGATGATAACTGAAGAGACTACATGGAGTTGCAGATAATTGATTTTCCAAATAAGATCATGAAATTAATCTTTATTCCATATGTGAGCTAAAAGAAAGAAAACTCAATGCTTAACATAGTTAACTTCAACCACTTTTACTGTCAGTAGCACTGAAAGTAGACCCTCTATGTTTTAATTGAGTAATTAATGATAAAAGAAATCTATGTTAAGTGGAAATTACACTGAGCCCTGATAATGGGGGAGGGAGAAAAGGAGTGAAGGAGTGGGCACATGCTGTGCTTCATTAAATAGTGAGAGGCCAACTTGACATCCTCTTACTGAAAAGAAATTTGTTCATTAGTTTATTCTGGAGTAAGAGTAACAAGATCTGTAATCTCTGTGTGAGTGGCTGTATATTTCCTTGTCATGCAGGTTTACTTTCCTACAACCATCATCCCATAGGCTCTAGTCAAATTATGTGCAACTGGGTTAAATGTTTGCTATTCTTGAGAGTAAATCCTGTATATGTTTATTACTGATATGCATGGCGGTAAATATGGGGGTTTTTTTAAAAAATGGCAGGAGGCCATAAATTGTTTTCATTCAGATGGACAGTCATGAGTAACAGACTCAAGTCGCAATGTAGGTGTCTGGCTACAATTTTTTAATGAGAAACAGGCGACTTCTAAACTCATCTAAAACTGCTTTGAGAGTGCTCATCTGTATACATGCTAAAACAGTTAATGAAATGCCATCAGAGGAAAAATTGATTTAGAATAATTATAGATTTTGTTTTGCTAAGTGAAAACAAGTTAAAATATAGGAACAGAACAGGTAACTTCTGAGGGTGGGTAACCAGTTGACTTTTCAATTCATGACGTTGCTTTCCTGCAAGATGCAGGCAATGGGAGAACTTCCTCTGAGTTGGCATAACAGACTGTAAATTTCCACATCTATGGATATGGGTTGCCAGACATCCAACTGACATAACTGATGCAATCTCTTGTATGTCTGCCACCTTTGTGGAAGGCTACGTTTAGAAGGCAAAACTACTAGGTTTGTTTTTAACACCTTCCATTTTTATTTAACTGTTTACATTTTAAAAAACAAACACAAAACCCTTAAATTAATTCTTTTTTTTTAACTCAGAGCTCTTTAATTTTAAAAAAAATTAAAATGTCCAGGTATACTGTACTTTGAAAAAATCAGTATCATATTTTTCCCATGAGTAACTGCCATTGAAATGAATTGGAAAATCACATGTGGGTTGAAAATATCATCTAGTCCTTTCCTATTCTGAATTTACACAGTAGTTACAATACTGCATTATATCTATCTATATATTTAGATATATGTATTTGGCACCTACATTTGTGGTGGCTCTGCAGAGGAGCCATGTTTGAATGCCAGGCTCTGAAGCATAATGCTGTCCAAGAGGAAAAAAATGCTTTTCCTTCTTGGTACCTCTTCATACTGCCATTGGTCTCTGCAGCTGAGTACCCAGAAGCTGTGTCGTTGCTAGTAAAATAAATGGGGCTCTACTCTGCCACAGAGACAAGCTTGCACAGAATATCCCACCCTCTATGCTAAATTTCCTATCCTCAAAAATTAAAAAGTTTTTCCAAGTTACCTATCGATTATGTGTTATCTAGTCACTGTGAATGCTGCCAGCACTGCTTATTAACCAGCGCAGTTATAGCCATAATGTTCTGGCCCAAGGGGGAGCAGTCACACTGCAAGAACCTGAATTATCCTGTCCTCTGCAGTGCACCACCCATTTAGCTGTACTTCTAGGATGTGGAGAGAATCAGGGAAATGATGGGAGGATTTACTCCATGTCCTCACAGCAAAGAACACTTTATAAATACCTGTATCTAAGCTAGGTTAGCAGACAAAGTTTAAAATACCATTGAGCTTAAGCTCAAGAGAGTTTTGTGTTTAGGTTCACTAAACGTTCACAGCAATGCCTGAGCAATCTCTGGGTAATCCAGGAATGAAAACATCTTCTGCACATCAGAGATCCTATACTTTGCAGTAGGATTAAGGAGTAGCGTGGTGTGACCTCTCCAGGATAGGGCATGCTTCCACTTACTTGGGGATTGCTGTAGGTTTCATGTATGGCTATCTGAATCGAAGACTAGTGAATCCCTAAGTAGGTTATACTTTGATATTGTGACTGTGTGCAATTGTCAGTTTGTGGACACGGTCAGTTGTGTGCCACTGTTACAGCCACCCCTTCCCCAGCAGGACCCCTTGCAAGGCATAAAAGGCCAATGTTTCTTGTTGAAGGTGCCAGCCAGCATTTTATCCCTCATCTCTACACCGCTACTGGTTTAGAGTGCAGCATTCCTTTTCTTCCTTCCCTTTCATGTACTGAAATCACCCGTCAGTGTTCAACTACATAAGATTGAATCTCTCTGAGCCAGTGCCATTTTACCCACTCCCTTAAGGTAACAGGTAGAAGAATAGCCTTCCTATGATACAACCAAAAGCATGTTACCTTTGACAAGGACTCTGAAAGTAAAGGGAAATGCACTTTGACTTCATGACTTTGTCCAATTTTCTGGATCTAATACCAGACTTCAAGGTTTCCCTCAGAGAAAGGAGTAATACTGATTCCTTGTGCTTCACTTGGGTTGATAAAATCTTCACCTGTATTTCCTAGGCAGAAAAATCCTCCAGATCTTGCCTGTCTCCTTACTATAAAATGCTGTTATCCATCCAGTTGCCAAAGAAAATCAGTCTGCTGGAACTTTGTTGGGCAACTTTATCAAGCTGCAGTATTTGATAATTATACCTGAACAACATGTTCAAATTAAAAAAATTAGGAGAGTTTTTGATTTTGTAGGCTGCCTGTGGATGCTGTTTTGTTTCATTTCTCTGCTCTAACTCCAACTAAAATAGTGATAATGTGCCAAAATTATTATTTTTAATACTATCTCGCTTTAATCTAGGACCTCTTGGATTTACATGGGTAAAACATTACTGCGCTTATGATAAAGGAACAAAAACATTTACAATGAGTATAGCTGAAACAAAATCTGGTGGAAAAGTGGTGAGTTGCACATACATGAATGCATATGTGAACTGTATATTCCATCTTTTATATTAAGCATTCAGGAACTGTTAAAAAATGTGGTGAACAAAGCATAAGGCTGTTTTCATACATGAACCAGTGCATGTCTTACATAGCATAGATAAATATTAAAATAAAAATATTTCTTTTAAAACATATATAAACAACATATTTAATAACTTCCCTAATGTGGTGGTTCCAAATTCATAGGAAATCAATCACATTTGCACAGAATCATAGAATGGATGAGGTTTGGAAGGGAACTCTGTAGATCATCTAGTTTAATCTCAATGCAGGGTCAACCACAGCAGGTTAGTGAGGCCTGTGTCCAGTCAGACTTTAGATATCACCAAGGATGGAGACCCCACAACCTCTGTGGGCAACCTGTTTCAGTGTCTGACCACCATAAAAAAAGCTTTTTTTTTAAGTTCAAATGGAATTACCTGTATTTCAGTTTGTGCCTCTTGCCATTTCACTGGGCACCACTGAGAAGACTCTGACTCGTCTTCTTTACTGCTTCGCACCAGGTATCTATAGATAAATCACTGATCTGATCCCCCTTCTCCAGACTGAACAGTCCCAGCTCTCTCAGCCCCTCCTCATATGACAGATACTCCAAGTCCTTAATCACCTTGGTAGCCCTTAGTTGGACTTTCTGTAGTACATCACTGTCCTGTGTTGGGGAGCCCAGCACTGGACCCAGCACTCCAGATGTGTGTCACCTGTGCTGAACAGAGAGGATGATCCTCATGTCCCTTGACCTGCTGGCAATGCTCTGCCTGATGGCAGCCCAGCAGGCTTGTTGGCCTTCTTTACTGCAAGGGCACATTGCTGGCTTATGGTCAACTTGTTGCCCACCAGGACCTGCAGGTCCTTCTCTGCCAAGCTGCTTTCCACCCTGTCAGGCCCATCCTGTTCTGGTTATTCCTATTCATCCTAAACAGTGCTGGCCTCAGTATTGATTCCTTGGGCGTACCACTAGTGACTGGCTGCAGCTGGACTTCCACTGTGACTTCAGCAGTTCAGCCAGTTTTCAGTCCACCTCACCATCTATTTATCTATCCTGTACTTCGCCAGTTTGTCTATGAGGATATAGTAGGAAACATCCTACTGTAGTAGGATGTAGTATTGAAAGCCTGACTAAAGTTGAGATAAACAATATTCTTTGTTCTTCCATCATCCACTGAGTCATCCATCACATTGCAGAGTGCTATGAAGTTGATCCTGCATGATTTCCCCTTCATTAAATCCATGCTACCTACTTCCAGTCACCTTTCTGTCCTTAATGTGTTTGGAAATGCTTTCCAGGATTATTCAGTTCATCACCTTCCCAGGGACGAAGGTGATGCAGACTGGCCTGTAGTTCCCCACAGGACGAGACAAAATGTCTTCATTTTGCACCAGGCGAGGTTTAGATTGGATGTTGGGAAAAAGTTATTCACCAAAAGGGTGAACAGGCTGCCCTGGGAAGTGGTGGAGTCACCATCCCTGAAGGTATTTAAAAGACATGTAGACGTGGCACTTAGGGACAAGGTTTAGTGTTGGAATTGGCAGTGTTATGTTTACTGTTGGACTTGATCTTAAAGGTCTTTTCCAACCTAAATGATTCTATGATTCTATATCCTTTTCCTTGCTCTTCTTGAAGACAGGAGCGACATTTGTTTTCTCCCATTCCCCAGAAAATCCCCTGATTGCATCAGCCTTTCCAACATCACAGAGTGTGGCCTCACAATGATGGTGGCCACAACTAGGAGTTAGTCAGCTTTATTCTTTAGAAATCTTTTTATCTACGTGTGAGAGTTGACAAAATTATATGATACTCATTCTAACATGTAACATATAATCATGTTCTATATGCAGATGTTTCTAAAGTTTTGAATTTAGGGAGTTTTCTGAAATATAATGATTAAATAAATACGTGACAGAAAGCTATTAACTGTAATCTTACTTTATATACAGAGAAATTATTGTATATGTTTCTAAATAATTTTAATCCCTATCTTAAGACATGTTCTTTGGACAGTTCATACAGTTAAATTTAAGATGTCAAGCCAAGGTATATCAGCATACTGCCTGTGCTAATTTTGTTTTGTTTTATAGAATGGCCTTGTCACAAGCTCACCAGAAATATTCAAGCTAAAATCTTGCATCAGGAGAAAGACAGATTCAATTGACAAACGTTTCTGTTTCGATATTGAAGTATTTGAGAGGTATGAATTTTTTTCACTGTGTTAACAAATTGAAAATAATTAAAAATAGCAGTGCTTGCAACCAATATATAGTAATTACTCCTGTAATAGGAACACGTATTTCTTAATATGCTCGTATCCAGACAAACTAGGCTTTCAAGACTTAGTACTCTACTTGTTCAAACCTATTTTTCTAACAAAATTCACTACATTGCATATGTGTTGTCTTAACTACATTATGTTTGCATAGAGGTAGAAGATGGATTCTTAAAGAACCTGAAGCACAACTGACTACCCTCTTTTAGGAACAGGTCATGAATATTTTTTAAAATACTTATTAATAAGCATATTCTTATGCATGGATATTATATAAGATAGGTGAAAACAGCTTTTCTTTATTTGAAGTGTACGTACACAGTATTTTGTAAAAGTTTTTTTCAAGCTTCAGTATAAAGAGCAATATTGAATTCATTTTTCCCTTAAAATATGATAGACTGACTTTTGTAGTCATTCTCTTAAGAAATATTTTATGACTCTTACTGTCATTTTAAATTCCATTCAAAACTGCTATATTTGCATTATAATTTGAGGCTACTTTTGTACTTTCAAATATAATACATTACTTTTCTCAAATAGACTTCTGAGTGAGTTCAGGTTTAAGAAATAGAAAATTGATATGAACAAATGTTAGACTAATTGGTCTCTTGAAAGCTCCTAAGCTTGAATTGACAGGTTGAGTTTGAAATTGGTAGTTGTTTCTAAGTAGAATTGCATTTATTAGACACATCTGTGGCAGTACCATTGCAACATATTCACAAGCGAGTGTTGTCCCTTCTTTCTCCCTTACTCTACTAGAATGTCCACAGTTCAACAAAATTGCACAGAACAATTAGTTCCATCTGCAGTTCTTCAAGATCTCATCAAAGAGAGACTTATAGGCACTTTCTACATACCATTTATTCCTTTTGGACATTTTGATTGATTACAAATGTGCATGGCCTATAAGTTAAGGGCGTACTGGAAACTTGGACAGAAGATTGAAAGGGGAGTGAAATGCAAAGTTACTTGGTCATTGTTGTAACGATCTAACTTTCAGAGGGTGATAGAAAGTTCACTTTTCCAATTGATTTGGTATTCAGCAGGGAAGTAATGAATTTTCGTACAAGTCAGTAGGGGAGATAAACAGACAACGAAATACCTAGAAATATTTGGTGGCAGTTCATATACAAGGGCAACATTAATCTCTTCTGAGTGTTGTGTTGGTAAAACTTGGGTTTCTCCTAAGAAGGAGAAAATGCAGTGGCCATTACTGATGTCAGTAATGACTAAGAATGTGAGCGAGTTCATATAAATATAAACACAGTACTGGAATACTGAGGATTCAAAAGGACTGTGATAATGATTACATTTGAACTAATTTTAAATTCAAAACTTAATAATGTTTGCTTGGAGTGTAATGTTGGACATCACCGATAAAATACAGAAAAACTTTAAAAGTAATTGACATCAGTAAAAGGTAAGTTTCCTTAGCAACATGAGGGTGTGGGGTATGACTTTTCGTCATGAAAGA
>VYZV01045968.1:2406-29194 GCA_013401275.1 Pandion haliaetus
AAAAAAAATGGCTATGATTTGCATTATGTTGAGACTACTTGCACAGATGGCATTAGATCCAACACAGCAAGAATCAGAACAGGGAAAATAATGTGCTACTCCTTTGTCTTTGGAACACTTACTATTGAAGACCACATTGTTGTCCTTGAAATCCTTCCACTGCTGATACCATTTTGAGTCTTTATGCAGTACCACACCCATGGCCTCCCTAGAAAGTGCAGAAAACATGGGTACTTGTGAAAAGTAACTTACAACCAAGTGAGAATAAAAAGGAGGACATCCTGACAAATACCACTGCAGCATGCAGTATCACCAAGGCTGACACACCACATAAATGATACACGACTTAGTGGAGCAAGGCAGCCGAGAAAGCAAACAAGCTCAGACTTTGTCCTGCCAAACGTAATTCAATAGCAAGACATTAGCACTGAGAAAACATAACACATGCAAGTCAAAATTTCATGTCAGAACATTATGTACCCACTTTATAATTTTAAGTACCCAGTTTCACCACCGGAAGATTCAGTATCATCAACTTATGATGGAAGTTTGCTCTCAAACCTACCTGCTCTGCTAGGTCATATCTTACCCCACAGCCTCATTTCAGCACTTGGGATTTTAACCATCCCTGACCTGTAGTTAAATTTTAAAGTTTTTATCAAATTATACGCAGAAATATTCACCCTAAAGTACATCCAATACGTACTCATTAGCTTCAAATATTCGCTCCTCTTTAATCCTCTCGCCTGAGAATTCTGTTCTTTTTCGTAGTCGTTCCGGACGTTTGTAAGGACCAGTCTGCCCTAAAACACTTTCATCTATTTCCTTCTTAACGGATTCTACTCCCTGAAAGGAAAATATCCCTATTAGGTTGATTTACTGTTCCCCCCCCTTTCCCAGAAGCTGAAAATTGCTTCTGTTGAAGAAAAAAAAAAAAAAGATAAGACACCACAGGTTATTCTCCTCTCTCTTACTCAGCAAATGCTTCTTTGCTGATGTCTACTGATAAACACATCAGTACCAATGCCTTCTGCTTAAGAAGTTAACAGATTAGGACAGCAAATGGATGGTTGTATTGAATCAACCTGAAGAAAAAAAACAATATAGTAGAAGCAATGGACACAATCAAACCTTACAGCTGATAAGGGGTAATCTCCACAGAGTTTAAATTGGAATAAATCAAGTCAGAGGAAGGCAGGTGTATCAGCCCCCCACAGCAGCCAGCAGCTGCTGATAGGATGACAAGCCCCAAGTAGAAGGAAGAATGATTACTAGTATCCAAAAGTAGAGGAAAACAAAGACTTCAGGACACCAACAACTAACTGCAAAGCCACCTGAAAAGTCAATAAAATCCAGGTTTTAGGCCCAAGCTTAAACAAACAGAAGTACTGCTTTCCCCAAAACAAAAAGAATCCTTACTTTTTATAGAATTCTACACACCTTCTAGCTGAGAAAATAGCTTCAAAGCAAACCGTTTTTGGCAGAGAAGAGATGTGGAAAAAAAAAAATATCACAGTAGTGGAGCTTATACTAAAGGAGAGATAGGAGATATTCTCCCTCTTGGGTGAGGCTACATCAAGAAAAAGGACTTGATAAATCTGGACTGATACAAATCTCATCAGTGAACAGCTACATCCTTAGTTCAGATTCTGCCAAGAGGAAGCTGCATCCTATCGCAACCATTGTTGGGAATTTTTGTCATACTCTTCAATAGGGATTGGGACTAAAAGGCATTGTTAGTGTTTCTCCTTTACCTTGGCTGCTCTACTTTTATTACTGAACTTTTGAACAGTACTTTCTCTAATGACTGTACCTACAAAAGATCTGTTGCACAGTAAGTACACTCTCCTATTACAGCTAGACACATGCAGGCAGAAAAGGGGTTTTTTTATACACACTCCATACAGCTTTTCCCAATTTGCATTTTTATTTAGAATATGTAAGTTATGTAGCCCAAAGCATCATGTGGCTTTATGGGAGCTGTTATTTTTCAACTTTATTTTATGCAGGAATTTTCTGGAGAACACACCAAGCATCCAACGCAGCTTTGTCAGCATAAGCCATCCTCCCCTAATGAAAGTCAGTGTGACTCCTTCCTGAAGAAAGTTACAACAGTGCCTAGATGGAATAGATGTCAGAGACCTGATATGAAGCAGAAATTGGAATTTAAGTGACTTTAAACATCAAGGATAAGCAAATAAAAAGCTCCAAAGCTCGGTCTGTTCCTACTGACTATCAAACACCATCTGAGGGACCTGGCAGAGAAGAGAAGACAACACAAGCCCCTGTGGATATCATCTAGCTCTAGATTATACAAATAAAATATGTCCTAAATACTGAAGCAATGGGGATCTCAAAATGAGACTACTACTACAATTTCTAAGATAGAGTATTTGGTTTTCTGAAGCAGTAGACTGAATGTTCTAAATTCTACATACATACTAGAAAGTATAGCAAAGCTGTAAGAACTGTTCACAGCCTATAATATGTCTGTGAATCAGTTTAATCTCACAATGAATCAAAAAGGTTTACCCATTTACAGGGAAAACAAATCTTTAAACCTCAAAAAATTTGCTTTCAGGTCCTATAACATCATTGCTTGCTTGTAAGGTCTGGCCTAGCAGCCTGCTTCATAGAAGGAACAAACAGTTCTTAGTTTAGGAGGCTGCTGGAGTAAGATAACAGGTTTCATTACAGAAAAAGAAAAAATAATAGTGTACAATGTGACCTGCAGCTATGGCTAGAAGTGACCTTTAGCAGATGATGTCTTATTAGAAACACAAAGAGGGGAACTGACATGACTGATGTGACTGATACTCCCCCTGGCCTGGTACCACCTCATACAAGGGCTAAAGCCAAGGCTTCAGAGGAAGCATGAAAAAACAGTCAAGGGAAACATTGCTTTTTAGGCTAACTGCCAGTTGATTGGGTGACATCAAAACATATGAGCGCTTATGTATTTTCTAGAAAAGGAGAGCTTTAAGCAAGCTTGTTTTTTCCCCAAGAGCACCACTAGTACCTGTCTACAGAAGACATTTGCTACCCTACTCCACAAGCACAGCAACCAATTTTGTCAGTAACACATTTCAGCAGAAGCTCAGCTGCTCGAGACTTAAACTTTTCTAGGGTTGTTGAGTGAATGCTAGACCTGTACAACACATCTCCTGAATTTATCAGCTTATTCTAATTGCTCACAAGGTCTTGCTCTAAGAGTTTTGCATTTAATTTTATACTCAGCACAAACTCACACGTAACTTCCATGTTAATGAGCTGTGTCCACAGTACTGGGTCCTACAGAGGTGTAGGACTTACATACCTGAGAAATAGCTTTGAAGGCTGCTGTCTTGCCTAACCTCTCCCCTCCTTTTGTCACTGACTCCGCAGACTGCTTTGCTGTTTTCGCTGCTTCTTCCACACCTTCCTTTATCTTTCGGCCAATATCACTCTTACTTACTTCATCCAAACTCTGCAACAGAACAGGAAAGAAAAGGTCATTTAAAGTGAAAACTTATTCAAAATAAGTCCTCTTTGTGAATGCTAAAGATCTCCTAATGCACACACGACAAGACTAACCAAACCTAAGATGAACACACAGTTAAAAGTCACTGGGGAGAGTTACCAGGACACAGTGGCTTGGCACTGCAGCATCAGTCAACACTTCTGTGCAGAACAACAATTTTAGCTACTCATGGGACCATATGCATTTGTAATAGTTACTACCCATAGATTTAAAAAAATACAATTTTCCTGACATCAGAGAAGGACCAATGATGCCAGAGTTAAAATACCCTCGCCCTTTCCTTTGAAACAATCAGGTAGTTCTTGCTTCTTAAGAGAAGGTATAAAAGTGGTTGAGATAGCTCTCTGCTATGCAACTCTTCCTGCAAAATTAGGAAACACTTTTCTCAATCTAACATCTTCATATACGTCACTTTGGCTGTGTTTACAGAGCCAGGATCTCATATGCAAGAGGTTAAAAGGACTCTGCCAGTAGCTGGTCACCCTTTCATTCTGAACTGGCACACATCAGATCCTCGATGACCTTGGAAATCTCACCGGCAGCAGGCAACCAATCCTAGATGGGTCATAAACCACAACCTCAGAGGAAAAGAAATTACAGGGTAACAGTACAAAATGGTTTTCCCTGTTGTTGTGGTTTCAGCCCAGCCAGTAACAAAGGACCTCACAGCCACTTGCTCACTCCTCCCCCTAGCCATGGTGGGATGAGGAGAAAATATAAAGGCAGGTTCGTGAGTCGAGACAAGGACTGGGAGGGATCACTCCCCACCTATGGTCACAGGCAAAAGACAGGCTCCACTTGGGGAAGAAACAAAATAAATTTAATTTACTACAAATCAAATCAAAACAAGGATATTAGGAAGTAAAACCAGACCTTAGAACAACCTCCCCCCACCCCTCCCTCCTTCCCGCCTCAGCTCCACTCTTGGCTCTCTCCACCTCCTCCCCCCCGGCGGCACAGGGGAACAGGGCATGGGAGTTGGGGTCAGCTCGCCACACATTGTCTCTGCTGCTCCTTCTGCTGCTCCTTCCTCCTCAGGGGGAGGACTCCTCACTCATCCCCCGATCCACCGTGGGGTCCCTCCCACGGGAGACAGTCCTTCACCAACTTCTCCAACGGGAGTCCTTTCCGCAGGCTGCAGTTCCTCATAAACTTCCCTGGCGCGGGTCCTTTCCGCAGGCTTCAGTTCTTCCCGAACTTCCCTGGCATGGGTCCTTTCCGCAGGCTGCTCTTCAGTCACACACTGCTCCAGCGTGGGCTTTCCCATGGAGTCATGGCCATCTTCGGGAGCCTCTGCTCCACCATTCACCCCCATGGGCTGCAGGGGGATGGGCTGCAGGGGGACAGCCTGCCGTCTCACCACGGGCTGCAGGGCCATCAGCCTCCTCAGGCGCCCCTCCTCCCCCTCCTTCTTTACTGACCTCGGTATCTGCAGAGGGCTTCCTCTCACATTCCAATCCCACCACTCACTGCAGGTTCCCCTTCTTAAATCTGTTCTCCCAGAGGCGCTACCACCATCACTGATGGGGTCGGCCTGGGCCAGAGGTGGGTCCAACTTGGAGCCGGGAGAGCTTCCAGCAGCTTCTCACAGGAGCCATCCCTGCGGCCCCCTCCCCCACTACCAAAAAAACCCCCACACCACACAAACCCATAACACCTGTTTTTCAATGAGATTTGGCTAATAAAGATGCTTACAACACCCTCCACAGGACTGAAAAGATAATGGTTACATCCACATCAACAAAGAGCATTACACCCAACTCGTAACTATACACACAATTAAGCTACACCAAAGCACATTTAGACAGAATTGCGAGTGAAGGAGCAGAGCAGAGAGTGGGGACCAGGTCCACAAAAACTTCATATTGCACAGAGTTTAAGTCCAGTGTTCGGCTGGCTGTTTCTCAGTGGGGATCCCACACCTGACTGCAAGTGTTGGGAACAATCACACAGGCTTTGATCTTAAACCACTGCTGAAAACAGCTAAATTCACTCTGCTCTGAAGCAGCCTAGCCATGAGCATGAAGTCCATGCACTTCAATTGATAGCTAAGGAATAGCTTCCTGAAGTACCTCTCAAGCTGTAACTTACTGCAGATCTCATACTCCCTTTAAGAGCATTAAGTTTTCAGTCACTGCTGATTTAATTATTCTAATCAACACAAGGGAAAACCAAGACTCAGGTGCCTGGGAGTAACTGTCACAGCGGCAGATACTGCAACAACCCTTCTCCAACTCTTCTAGCTCAGTGCCACCTCTCAGGCACTGACAGGTTTACAGCAGAAGGAAGGCTCTCTCCTCCTCCCCGTGAGAGCCCTGAGACTCACAGCAGTTGGTGCAGTCTGAGCACACAAGAATCACTGGGTTACCAGAGCAGCAGGCCCTGTCCTGCGAGTCATTCCCTGTCTCCTCTGGAAACAAAGCGGGGAGATGCTGAACGGATGTGGACTTCACAATGGTGCCCATGCTGAGAAGGGGTTAGAAAAGAGGGAATAAGGAATAAAAGGTCTTGCATCCCACTACGACTGCCCAAATAGCCCAGTTTTGTACCAGCTGAATTCACAGATACTGTAGCACTGCAGATCAGCTTCTACAGGGGCCACATGCACCTGATTTACTCCACATTTAAAATACTATCAGGAAGACTCCTCAGAAACTTACTCCAGGGATAAAAGTCAAAGCATACTAAACACACAAATACATCTGCTGCCTGGATGAACTCGGACAAGAAATTAAGTAAACGAGCACAAGCTGCAGTGCTTAGTCCCAGCCTCAAAAATAACTGAATTCAATTGCTTAAAAGCAGATCTACATATACACAGCAATCTTTAAAGTCTGAGCCTAGAATGGAAAACACTCATACCTGTTAGGTATGAACGACGCCTGCTCCCCCAGGTATTTTGTCACACAGAGCCATGGGATCACTTACAGCATGCTAACTGAGAGGAAAGCACTTCAACTATACCACCAGCACTTCTACTTACAACACCTGGAGCCTCTGATGTTGCAAGTCTTTTTCAACATGCAGTAAGAAGCCTGAAGCCCTATCACATTAGTAGCCAAAAGTGTCTGTGAAGAGCATCACATCTCCTAAACAACTTTCCAGGGTGATCTTCCAGCACTGCTCTAACTGCCCTCCAGTGGAAGAACCACCTTGAGGCTTTTTTTACTGCTAGACAATGCAGAACCATAAGGACCATCTCCAGTCTCGAAGCCTGAAAGGAATCACTGGACAGTGCCTGTCCTCTGACCATACACTAAGAAATCTATCATACACTATTGCTGCAATTTTGTTAATGACTCTGGCCTTAAAGATTCCGAATAGTGATCACCTTTCAAATAGCAACCAGCTTTCACCAAGAAAAAAGAAAGGGTGATAATTCAAAGGCACACAAAACACATAACCCTAAAAGCAGAGCTGCCTTAGGGAAAGGTTCTTCCATAGCTGTGTTTTACCTCTTTAACTGTACCAGTTATTTCTTCAAGTTTCTTTTTAATCACTTCTGAGGTCTTCACTGTTTCAGATTCAATGGTTTTCTGTGAAAAAAAAACATGCTGCATGTAACTATGAGGACAGAAAACACCCAGAAACAGCTTAGCACATAGCACATGCCATTAACACTGTAATTGAGGGCAAAGAGAGCTACATCTTAGGGACCACACTACTTGAATAACCAGAGTCAGCAATTCATTTTTGCAAGTAATGCTGTTTATAGTTCTCCAAAGAATGCAAAAGAAGTATTTAAATACTGCCAACATTAAATTTAATGTATCATTATTTTATCTGCTTGTTATTTGGTAAATCCAGTGAAGGGTCTGCTGGAAAGATTTTCAAAAAAAAAAAAAAAACCAAAACAAAACCCACCACAAAACCCAAAACACTCTAAGGCATCCATTTACCAGTCAGTAATTCCAGCTAAGCAGAACTTTTTAAAAGAATAGGTATGCTGAACTAAACAGTTCATTTGCAGAAAGATTCAAATTTACATTCAGAACAGTAACAGCTCAGTGACTGGGCAATGAAAACATCAAAGCAAATCAAGAGGAAGACTTACATATTTCCTCCTTGCTTCTCGAAGTGCATCAGATTCTTCTAGCTTTTTAGCTTCATCTCGGAATTTTTTAATACTTTCTTTCATCTCCTTGTTTTTTGCTAATTCCTGTTTGATGTTCTCCACAAAACCTGATATAAAACCCTTTCTTCCTCCAGAAGAGTAGCATCTAGACTAAAGAAAATCATTACATGTTGTAGAATCCAAAGAGACATTAAATTAAACAAGTATCAAAGCCAGCAGGTAGATTTACTTAAGCCAAGCATTGGCTCACTTCTAACATCAATGTTGTGGAAAACCTTGAAAAAGCAGCAGCTTATCCTCAAAACAGCCAGATGCCCAACGCATTTCTAATGCCCTGTGAAGTACCTCCATATAGCCATTAAAAAAGATGCTTCTCCAGAGGAAGTTTAACTCCAGAGGTTAGTTCAAGCTTAAGCAATTTGGTAGATGAAGTTACCAGAGCAGCACTCCCAAACTCCGTCACTTGGACTCAGCTACTACAAAATTCCTTGAGTTCATCAGATGTATCTTAAAAAGTGGAAACTTTCAACTTAGAACTGGTGCTTCTCAGAAACATATCCACACCTAATAGATCAGTACTCTAATGGGAAACCACTTTTGGCCTGAAATAAAAAAATTCAGCTGTTAACCAACCTGATGGATCTCTAAAACAGGCCTGCTCATTCTATACACTGTACCCCTGTGGACAGCAGGAACTGGGTATCTTCTGGATATAAGCCATATGCCACTGATGAGACATTTCTGCAATAAAAACGTAAGATCAGGTTAGCACACAATACAAGATGACAGAAGTCTTAAAAAGAGGCAGGGAAGAAAGGAAAGTACACTGCAAATAGACAATATTCACTGGTTTTCTAGGAACACATCCTAAGTGCTGCCAAGAAACACTGGAGGCCGGTTTGGTAAGTCATCCATGAAAACTCTGTTATGTGTTTGAGCAGCACTTTATCCACTTACAAGTTCATTTCGATAAAACCAAAGTTGCAGTCCAAAACGGGGCAATACACTTTTCACAATCACTTGAGAAAACATACATGCTTCACAGAACCCTGATTTTATGAAAATGGTGATGCACAAGTAAATCCACCCTTGAGTTGAAACATCTGTTAGTGATGAGAAACATACCATTTCTTCTAGGAAAACTGGCTCCAAACATAACTTTCTCCCAACTGCAGAGGAAACCCAGGACCCCTCTGTATATATGTGTGCTGCTGGGAGTCAGACAAACACCTTTTGCCTCAAGTCACAGAACAGAAAAGATACACTAGATCACAGAATGATCACTGAGAAATTCTGCTGCACTTTGCTGAGATCACGAGCTGCAAATTCTTGCATCACATGGCTAATCCTTCAGTCCATCATCCTGTACTGAAAACAGACTATGCTGAGCTCATAGACTCTTGTCCCTATTCAGCCTATCGTTGGCCTCCAGTCAGACAAAAGCTGAACCTTTTACCTCAAACTAACCTCCTGTTCTTGATAGGCCCGTGTTACCAAATTGTGCAACCCAAGCTCTTTCTCTACCAGACCACCTCTCAAACTGCTCATCCTAAAAAATAAAAAACCCTCAAAAAAAAACCATAGAAAAATCAAATGGACTTTGCCAATAGAAGACTTTGGAAAACAATTTGTAAGCTGAGAATATTTTTTCTGTGTCCAAGCTAACAATAACGTGTCCCTCCTCTTTATCAGGCTCCTAGATGTTGGAAAGGTTTTGTAAAGAGTCGCACTGTCCAGTCCTGTGGCTTCACTGGTGGCACTGCCAAACACAACAAGCTAAATCCAGACTTTACCTCTGAGAATTAATGGCGTAATTGCCCCATATACCCTGCTGGCCCAGACATGTGCTACATTAACTCACTGGTTTCTACACTTCTGTTAAATCACATCTTTTAAATTCAGCTCCTTCTTATTTATTGCTTCTATAATTATACCTAAGTTGGTTTGCTGAACTTGACACTTTAAAGTTTATATGAAGGAAGGAAATACTCTCCACAGCCTACCTTTGAACCTTGCTGCCCAAGTCATCACTGAGGCCAGAATAAGCTAGGTATTACATGCATACCTTGAAAATCTCTATTAACTGTAAGAACAGCATTAAAACCTGGGGCAGACCGCCTGCTGGATTTAACTGATTGCAGTTCTTGACCTAAGGGGACATTTTTCCATGCGACTGAGTAGAAATGCTTAATCCCATGTTTAACATTGGGCACAAAAGAAAATCAACCACCTTCAAAGCACGTCATGCTACCAAGTGGCTTTTAAAGCCGCTTTTTTTTTTTTTTTTTTTTTTAAATCTTTGCATTCAGTTCACACATCCGTTCACCTGCTCAACACAGTGGGGAAATCTCATGTTTAAATTTAAACCTTGCAAGAGGCCATCGGTGGAGCAGCTCAGCCTCGCAGAGAGCTCTGTGAAGACTCTCTGGAAACTCCAAGACCGATCTGGGCTAAGCAGGCCTGGGCTGCCCCTTGGTGAGCTTGACGGCAGCGCAAGCAGGGACTCCGAAGCGAGGAGATGAGCCAGCGCCTGGTTCCACCTGCCCCCAGACGCCCTCACTACGGGCCTGAGAGTCCTCGGGGCAGGGCCGAAGCCGGGCCGGTCCCTCCCCGATGCCCCCTTCTCAGCAGCACCGGTTCCTCCGCAGCGCCCGGAGAGAGAAGGGAGGGGAGAGGAGGGAGCCGGTGGCTCGTACCGGCTCCGGACGGCACCCGCCATCCCGGTCCAGAGCACCGGGCGCTCTCCGTGCCGGCCCGGCACGGCCGAAGTGCTCAGCCCCGGCGCTCCCCCTCACGGCTTCCCCGCTCCCGGCCGGGCCGGGCCTCACGGGGCGGTGGCGCGGCCCGCCGTTCTCTCCCGCCGCCCCACCACAGTCCCAGGGCGCATCTCCGGCCCGCAGAGCCGGCCCGGCCCTCGGCGAAGGCAGCGGCTCTCCCCCTCCCCCCAGCCGCCGCTCCGCGCTCACCCGGCAGCCACCGGCCCCAGCCGCCGCCGCCATCTTCCGAGTCCAGCGTGTGACCTTCTGCGCGGCGCCGCGCAGAGACGTCACTCCCGCGCGCCGCCCGGCGCCACGTGGCCGGGGAAGGAGAGCGATGGCGCGGAGCGGCGGGAGCGGTGCCGGAGCGGGGAGCCCGGCTCGGGCGGGAGGTTAACCCCCGCCGAGCAGGGCTAGCCCGGCATCGCCGCGCTCCGACGGCCCGGGAGGCGGCTGTGTGGGCCCGGCCTGCAGGCAAGGCCCCTCCAAGGAACGCGCCACCACGTGTTCGCTAACGTCTTTATTGTGAAGCAAAACACAGCAGGGCTGGTTTATTTTTTTCTTCTCCAAAGTACAAAATACCGAGTGAAGGTTCTGCTGCTCCTGCTCCTCCAGCACAGCAGCACCGCAGTTCGCTCCCCAGGAGGACGTTGCAGCAAGCCTTCCTCCTCCCGCGGCAGCAAACGCACCCACTCGAACACAGTTCATCCCTCCATTTTCTGTGAGAGCATGGCTGCCTTCAGGTTCCTACACTGCCCTGCTTCAGTTTACCTTTCATCAGCACAGCTGTGCAAAAGGAAACTGCCTTAATGAACTGTAACGTTAAAAAAAAAGCAACCACAGGTGAACTACAGCCGAGTTTAATGGGGCAGTTTCATTGCACGAGTACTTCTGTCGGTTTAACAGGGAGAAGGGCCACATTCTCCTTATTGAGAAAGGGTGAAACTAAACCTCGACAGTTTGAGGCATGCAGAGGGCTTTCCTGAAGCTTGCGGGGAGGAGGTTGGGTTAAGGCACCGAGATCAAGTTGTGACTTTTTTCCTACAGAGTAGCTCTAGAAACAGTTAGAGCACCTCATTCAAGCTATTTTTCCACACTGACGATTTCTGACACCACGCTGGCTCTGGCAGCACGATGCACTCGTGTCACAAAGCAGAGTACAGGCACCAACAGCTGACCTTGCACCAGACAACAAATTAACAATTACAGGCTATTACACTTCAAACAGCTTCCTGATGGGATACAGTGTGGATGACAGCTTTGTGCAACAAAGCCTGCCGGTCATTTTTTCGAGCGAGGAGTGAGGACCACTGCTCTCTCAGCATCATCGAGATGATACTGATGTATCTCAATGGGAGAGACGACGGAGAGGGAAGTGCTACCACTGCCTGCGAGCCAGCAACATGCTGCTGACAGAATGAAGCCCACAACAAATTTCCTGTTACTGGAAGAAGAATTTAATTTTGGAGGCCATGCAGCTCTTCAACTGAGGTAAGGGCAAGAATCCCTCTCTTCAGCATAAAGCTTCAGCTCTCCTGCCACAAGAATTCCCACTCAAAAATAATCACTTTCAATTTGTGTTGCTAGAACTCTTTACTTGTTGCAGGAGAAGGTGAAATATCCCACATTCTGCCCTTCACCTGCAGCAGCTGTTTGCCACTTACCTGCTGCATCTCACCCCTGACTAGAACAGATACACATGTATGCACAGCCCCCACTGAAATGCTCCACATTAGAATAACAACAACAAAAAAAAAAAGTCCCATTTTCAGTTCAGGCCGTCAGAATGGCACTGACACAACTGAAGGTAGACGATATTTTATTGATTTTTTTTTTTTTTTTTTTTTTTTTTAAATCAGCATTGCCACTGGAGAGAAATGAAGCTACCAGCCTTTTGCTAAGAGCAGTCATTGATTAGGTCTGATACAGGAAAGGGAAGTCCCCTGCACCCCGAAGACATTCGAACACTAATGCGAATGCGCAAATGCATCATTTTAAAGACCGATTCATACTCTCATAAACCAACAACCAAGAGGAACATTCTTTCTTGACACTTCACAAAAGAATACAAATTCTAGTTTACTGAGCTCAGTTTACAGGTATTTTTGCAAGCATAGGATGTGCTGCCAGTAACGGATGCTGTGACTGAAATCTTTAACTTGCATTTATTATCAAAGTCATACTGTTTACATCTGTAATGTCAACAAGATGCCACAACTACAAAAAAAGATTGTGCACATTGCAGTTTCAATGCAAAAAACAGTAAAATGGAAATCCATTTGTTAAAAAAGTAATTAAAATTACTCCAGAAAGCAACTGAATTGTTTTAACACCTTTACATCCAGTCAAATTAAAATGGTTAACAAGAAAAAATACAAATTCAAAAATCTGGTATCAGTGTTAAAAAGGCAACTACTTAAGCATTTCTATCAATTCGCACATCAATCTCCCTCCCACGAAGCTGTATCCCATTCATCATACGGCAGGCTCGCTCAGCTACTTCTGGGGACTCAAATCTAACCACACCACATCCTTTAGACTTCCCATTCTCCATCTTGATATCAGCATACAGCACATGACCTTGAAAAGAAAAGAGAGGGTCTTGTTTAACCTAGCAGGTACCAGGTAACTCTCTCTCAAATCACAGTCCTCTACCTTAAGCCACAGAAAGTATGTATACCTTTAGAAGCTACCATTACTTTGAAACTTACAAAGCTGCAGCGCAACTTTACCAAGTCATCATTTTACAGAAGTGTTCTCAGTTTAAGAGATGAATTCAAACTGGTTCTCTCAATTCTCACTCAAGCAGCAGCAGAGGTAGATGAATGGTGCAAACCACAAGCTAACAAGCCCTGTGCAACTTGTCAACACCCACTTCACATCATAACTGATGATGCTGGGACTTGGTTTTGCCATCAGACGAGCTGGCATCACAAGATACTGGTGAGCAAGGTCTGGGCACAGCAACCACTGCCATGAAAAAACTGCCTGAAGCTGAACAGCACACCTCAGCAGTCAGTAGCTGAATTCAGAATTTTTTCAATTATTTTTTTTTAAGGACAGTTTTCCCAACTATGCTCATTTAGATATAAAGAATCTGTGCAGGTGTTTTCAGCAGTTCTCAGGACTTCCGTATCCCTATTCCTATCTCTTTCTGCAACTACAAAGAGGCTATCCACACAATAAACCCAGCCCCCGAGATGGAGACGGGAACAAATGCTCAGAAAAAGCATGTGTTAGTTGGGTTATCATCTGGCCAGGCATGTATTTCTTTTCAACACTGCAGAGCTCTTGCTGGTATAGCAGAGATGGTAAACAACATCACACCACTTGTCAGCATTGAGACCTAGTTTTTCAGTTAAGTCTAAGTGAAATTTTAGTTAACATACTAGTGTCAGGGACATACAGAGCCAGGAGTTACTGTTTAATTCATATTCAATTCTCAGATTAATTACCAGTGATAAAGTAACTTACCACATTCATTAAATTTATCTTTCAGCATTTTCCATGTAAAATCAAAAGGCAGCTGTGAAGAGAGAAGAACAGACCATTACTGAGGATCTGTTGAACAACTTGCAAACCCTGCCAACTCTTCAAAACATGTTTTCCATCCTCAGCCAGCCATTGTTCACCATCTTCATTTACAGATGCAGAGAGCTCTTCTCCTGTTAAGGAAATGGCTTCAACTCACAAAAGCCTACCTAAGTCCACCTTTGGCAACATCCAGTATTAGATATTCTGACTGAAGTCAACTGAGCACAGATGAGATCAACATGTCAGTACCAATTAATTTCATGATCTGTGAAGGAGAGGTAGGAAGAAGGCTACTCACATTTCTCACAAATATCTGACAGGCTTTTCTGGCCACCCCAGCTGCAGGTCCTCCAGTTCCTCCAAGGGAGCCTGCAAAATTGCCTGCAAAGTTTCCACGTTCCATGTCCATTGTTCTTTCAAAATTGCTTCCCATTGCAAGTCCCATTCGATCTATGCCTGCTCCCATGCCCTGTCCCATAGCAGGACCCATTCTTTCCATGTTAGTGGCTCCAATGCGCTCCAAGCCCATTCTCTCCATGCTAGCAGCACCCATACGATCTATTCCTATTCTTTCCATAGGAGTGGCACCTATGCGATCCAAACCAGCTGGCATTCTCTCTATAACCTGACCCATTCCAGTTCCCATTCCAGCAGGGACCATACGCTCCATACCTATACCCATTCTATCCATGCCAGAACCCATACGTTCTACACCTGATCCCATTCTGTCCATAGTGGTGCCAACGCGGTCAATGGCAGCACCCATTCTCTCGATACCAAAGCCTATTCCAGAACCCATTCTTTCTATGCCAGAACCCATTCTCTCAATAGCTGGGCCCATCCTCTCGATGTTAGGAGCGATGTGATCTATGCCCAGAGGGGCCATTCGGTCAATTCCTGAACCCATTCGCTCCACATTGGAGCTCATGCGATCTAAAACAAGACCCATCCTGTCTATTTCTGACCCTACTCTCTCCATCCCATGCCCCATCCCGGAAGGTATCCTTTCTATTCCCGAGCCCATACGATCAATGCCAGGTGCCATCCTCTCAATCCCAGGAATGCTGGCATTTCCACCACCTGGAACACAACACAGATTATCAGTAATCATACAGGGACAAACAAACCTAGTGCATCCTTACACTACTGAAATGTTTTAAGCTCTATCATTACTGAGAAAAGCAACTGCAAGCTGTGCACTCTGTTGCTGCAGAATATGAAGCAAAGTTTTATTTCAGATGGTAAGAAGAGTGCCATTGTTGATTACACAGACCATCACGACTACAACACGTCATTTAGGGGGGCAGTCATCTCAGACCACATACTACAGTTAGGATGGAAAAAAGTTTATCCTCTTGCTAAGGAGCTTTACTTCTGTACGCACAAAGAAAGCCCNCTTAGCTGCTCGCTGTCCTGTGCAGTACATTAGGGATTACACAGCAAGAGTAGTCATTTAGTAACTGAAATTACAGTTCAAATACAGATTGCTTAGAAGAGACATGAAATCACATCATCCTTGCTATGCAACTCAAAGATTCCTTCTGCCAAGCCAGGGAGAGACTTTTACAAGAAAAGCTTGCCCAAATCTAAAAGCCCTCTTATCAGAACTCCAAGAAAAAGAAAGCAAATTCCACACAAGAACCACAGCAGAATGACCACTATAAAGTCACAAAGCATGCTTGGCCTTTTAATGTGGAAAGAAATACAAAAAGGTTGCCTGCACCGTAAAACACAAGCAAGAACAGGGTTTCTGTATCTGCTACGTAAAATCCTTTCACTGAGTTGTCCTGACACTGCTACAGTCTGAGTTCCTGCAGTAAAAGGATCACTCCCCTATAGTTTAGGCTATTTTGCTGTTGTACAAAGGATCTTAGCTTATCCATCAAATCAAGTTTAGCACTGCAGCACTGAGGAATCAAGCTCAACACTTTTTCTAATCTGAGGAGAAAAAGCCTTGAAGAAAGTGCATACTTAAATTATCTGCATATATTTAATGATGAGAAACAAGATTATGTAACCCTAAGATGAGCCAAGAAAACTGAAGCAACCACATTTACGAACAGCACTTATCCTACTTCAGTATTCTGATCTTCAGTAGTACCTCAAATAACACAGAATGGTTTGGGGTTACATGACATTTGTACTTGTGCAAGTTGGCTGCTTTTTTTTTTTTTTTTTTTAAATGAAGAAACAACAGCAATGAACATTTAGTATTTCTTCAGCTGAAAGCCAGCAGCTGTGTGCATTTGTTTTTAGTCTCCCAGAAAAGGACTAAACCTGTGCAGGAAGGCAGAGACGACTCTTGGTTATTAAATGTTGTGATTCAGTCATTAAGCAAATAAAATTAATTCTGTAAATTGGGAAGAAGCAGGGGGGAAGTTTGCCTACTTTGAGATATTTGGGTTCAGCTTTGTTTTAGAAATTCTGCAGTTTTGAGTACTTCATTACTTAAATAGTCCAGTATTTCCAGAGAGTCACTGGGCAACTTGTTCGGAAGCTAAATGTTATACAGGCAGCAGGAAGGAGCAGGACTTTGTTTTCAGTGAAAACAAAAATCAGTATCTTACAAGTAGCATTTCAAAAATGGACAGCTGCCAGCAAAGCTGACATTCTAAAAATATTTTTTTCTAGTCTTCCAGTAATCTTTTTTCAGAAGTGTTTTAATGTGTAATATTGCTTATCTATTTAAAGATTATCTCCCTCAAAACTATTTTTTATTGCAGTATTTTTTTTTATATATATATATAAATAAAAGGAAGTGAGTTACCATAACTGAATTGCTGCTTTAAGAGCTTTGAGTTTTTTGAAGGCNTGAATTTAAGTTGTATCAAAATTAACAGAGCACAGCAATAACAGCAACCTCAGGAACTGGCTGAATCAAGCTGTACACACACAGAACAGATGCTCACAGAAGACATTAAAAATGTTCAAGTTCTGAATCTTTCCACAAAGCATGATTAATATGTTTTGCCATCTCAAAGCTGCTACAGACAGAACAGCACTGCACTATCCTTGCTCAGGTGAAGTAGTATTTTACACCAGGTTATCTGCTATATTGATTGTCTTCCTTTTCCCACTGGGGTTCAAAAGGAAAGACCAACAGAACACTAATTTTAGTGCTGCACGAGTCGCACAGTAAGGTGTTCTCTTCAGTCATATGATGTTTTAGGAATCTGATATAGACTCACATCTGCGAGGAACAAAGCCAATTAAGGTTTTGCCATATTTTTCCTCCCTACTGTCTAGGCCACAGACTATGTTTTAGTGACAGGATTGGGTCATGCATCATCCAGAACCTTCCTCTTTGCCACACACACATATATGGAAGTTCAGCATGAAGTTTCAAGACAAAAGGCAGTGTATTAAGACTGTCAGACAGTTTCCTGTCACACCTGAAATTCCATTACACAGCCCCACAGATCACTACTAGTGTATCCATCTGCCTTCTGTACAGCTCTTAGGAGTTTGATCAAAATCAAACTATTACAGCAAATATACATATAATGTAGTGTGTTTTGTTGTAACAAACACACACACTATTTTTATGTACATTTCAGGTATGAAAAGCAGGTAGTAAAAGTACTTAGCTTAGTTTACTTACCTATTCCTCTCTCCAAGGTCTCTCCAAAACTACGAGACATTCCCATTTCATTTCTTCCAAATTCTCTTTCAAATCCCCCACCCATGGCACGATCCATCTCTGAAAAGATTAAGTTTGATACGTTCTTCAGGGTGTCTAAACGACTCCTGAGAGAATGTTTTAATACAAGCGTTAATTTTTAAAGATTAACAGCAAAGCAATGTTCTCCTGATCATTTTATCATGTCTTCTTGAGACCAAAAAAACCAACAAAAAGCAGGATTCATCTAAATATGGACAAACACATTTGAGGCAGCCACTTTGCTCTGGAGAAGCCTTTCTGGTGAATACAGATAGAGCACAGTTCATCTCTTTCTAAACTACTCCTTCAAGACAACTTCAATGCATCACTTGTNTTTGTCCAATAAAAGCTGAGATGAGGAAAATGGCCAGTCTAGAGAGCCTCTCCAGTGTTACACTTTCAGACGACCCAAGTCAGGATTGGATATACAAAAAAAACTAATGCCTACCACTCATTCTGCCCATGTTCATTCCATCTGGGAAGCGACCAATGTTTTCCATGCCACCAAAAGGACCTTCCATTCCTAAAAGAAAATATTTTTCAAGGATTCTTTAGCAACGCATTTCAACTTAACACTACACTTCACCCACATAAGCTGCTTTCACAGAAGTTCCACAGGCACCAAGACAACTCTGTTATCACACATTCACAAAACAAAATTTGGTCAGAATTTTGTCACACCTTATCTCCTAAACCAAGGGCAGTTTTAACAGGTCACATGACAAAAACATTGGTCATGTTTTATCTGAGGTATTAACCCTTCCCCATACACCTACAGCAGTTTTATTAATACTCAAAAAGGAGCAAGTTATTACTAAATTGGTGACGATTTCAAAGAACACAAATGCCTGCTAGACACATATGGCTAAGTTTACATGACTTTCAGAAAGCCCAAGCTATATACATGTCAAAAAACACAGCTTACCTCCCATTTTATTCATTCCAAAGCCCATGCCTTCCATTCCCATTCCTCAAAATAAAAGAGAAAGCTTTATATAGCAGATGTAGTTCTACAAAAGTTCAGCCATTAGACTGGCTGTAGAAACAGAGACCATACAACATGTCCATTGTTTGGACTGAAGAGCTTACAAGTGACAACTCTGAGTAGATTGCAACATTCCTTCTCAGAAAATAAAGCAGCAAAGGGGAAAAACCCATAGGCATTTATAAATTGAAAGCTGAATGTGTGCTACTTTTTAGGTGGCTCTTTAAAACTTGTGCTATTTAAACATATCCTAAACAAAGATTTGCAAGCCCACTAATAAGTGTTAAAAGTGACAGATGGTTTTAAAAGTTTAATGTATATTTGCAGTGTCTGCTGCTCATGCTCAAGAGTCAGAAAATGAGAGCTGTGCCTTGACCACAGTGAAAAAAAAATGGAGCAGTTGGTTAAATTCAAGTTTCCATTATCAAGCTCATTACTTAGCTCAACAAAAACTCATTTGGCTTTAACACTCCTAATACACTTCAACTTTTTGTGTAGGCAAAACAAAGCTATCTACCTTCTACACAGCTTAAAGCTCTCATGAAACAAAAGCATAGGAGTAATCTTCTTACCTCCAGGTCCCATGTTGCCCATTCCCATGCCTTTGTTTAAATGATTTGCATCAATAGGTTGACCTCCAGGTCCTAATCCCATGCCAATACCACCAAGACCATCTGAAGAAAATATTCAGATATCAAAAAAGCCTTCTTTCCATAGTTTGACAAAACAGCAAGTTTTATTCTTAAGTATTTGACTTCCATTCTCCAAAAAGCTTGCTGTGTTCCCACTTTGGGGTGTGTACTTAAAGCATGAAAGTGTATAGTAAATTCAGAGTAGATGTGTCTTGAAATATACTAAAAACTATCTCAAGTATTTTTCTCAATCCATTTTCCATCTTACTACTGAGAAAACTTGCTTGTTTGGTTGGTTTTAAGCTGACTCCTGAAAAATAACTGGCTAGAACACTGCTTATTTTGTGCAACTCCTCAGTCTAAGGAGAATAGAGTGGGCAATTTAGTATAAAGATCTTCTAACCTTTGCACAGTATTACCCTTGATTGACAAATGGCTTATTTCCACCTTTGCCAAGGTTCTTCCCTTGTAGGTAAGAATTTAACCACAAAGTTCAACCTATCATTATGATAGCCACCTATAGAATTCAGAGCACACAGCCAGCCTCTTCTCTGAGCAAACAAAGTATATAATTCCCAGGCATAATTTTGAATCTTCCTGTACCCAAATGAATTAAGGATTCCCCAGTCCAAAGAAAGAAGAAAAAGCCCTCATATTTTCCTTATGGTTAATCAGGAAGAAAGAGTTCTCTGCTTGCACTTGTATCATACAACAGGTTAATGGCATTCTTTGCCTGTGAGAAGAGGACTTCCTCATTTACAGCTCAGCATAATAAACACAGGAAGTGTTGAATCTTGTTTTAAAACAACAACACAAAATACCCCTTCCCCACCCCAATACAGGTCAAGAAACAGGCTTCCATTGGTATTTGTTGAATTTTATACAAAGATCATTAAACTGGAACCCAGTGACTTTCTCTTGAAAAAGAGGTATACCATTATAGAAAGTCAAGGCAGCAGTAACAACCATGAATGATACTGCTGCTGAATAAGGCTTTGACAGATACCCAGAAAACTGAACTGATTAAGGGACAGATGGATTGATGAGCACTAAAATTGTGCAAGTTAGCAGCACACAACAGGTTTGGTTCCCGTGCCCAAGAAAACAGCAACTGGCTGAATTAACAGAATTACACTAACAGCCACACTTTACATTTGTGCTGTATTTAAACAAATTAAGCCTGTGCTCTCCCACCTCTAGCTCTTCCCTTCCAACCCAGACTCTTCCTGTTCAATACTTTCAGTATCTTATCACAGCATCGTTGAGGCTGGAAGGGACCTCTGGAGGTCATCTGCTCCAACCCCACTGGCTCAAGCAGGGTCACCTAGAGCTGGTTACCCAGGACCAGATCCACACAGCTTTTCAATATCTCCAAGGACAGACTCCACAGGCTCTCTGGGCAACCTGTTGTTCCAGTACTCAGTCACCCTCACAAGTAATGTCTCCTTATATTCAGATGGAGTCTCCTGTGTTTCAGTTTATGCTTACTGCCTCTTGCCCTGTCACTGGGCACCACTGAAAAGAGCCTGGCTCCCTCTTCTTTATACCCTCCCTTCAGATATCAATATACATTTGTAAGATCCCCTTTAGAAACCTGAAGACCTAGAAGATTCTCAGGTCTTCAATTTAGTCCTTTCAGTTGAAGGAAAAACATGATACCCACAATACCATCAAGTAAAAGGAGGCACACTTTTCCCTATTGACTGATTAATTACATTTCCATTAAATCCTACTATTAACAGTAGTTTTACAAGGCACTGGGGTCTTTGAACTGCAACTGAGAGATCTGGAAGCCTTAATAACGTGAATGGGATACTGTTTTAAGAGAAGCTTCTAGCTATGAGCTGAAAGAAGTAGCCAAAAAAAAAGACTGAGCAGCTCTTCTTTACTGTTTCCCCCTTTATTCAGACCATTTGGATCCCAGCTTTCCGAAGTCTGGACCAGAGACTTACTGGGGCTGGGATCAGGCCCCAGTTGCTGAACGGCAAAATAAAAAAATTAAACATGTTCAGTCATGCAGGAGAGACTTACGAGGAAGTTGTTGGGGTCGCTCTGGAGGAAAGAAGTCTCCTTTGGGAAAGGCTCGTTCGTCCTGAACACAATTCAATACATTAAAGTTTGCGAGAAAAGTAAGAAATTATTTCTCCCCTGCCCCCCCCCTTTTTTTTTTTTAATTGAAACACAGAAGCTTAAACCTAAAGCAATCTTCACTGTAATTATGATTGTCTTTTAGCAAAATAATCAGAATTAACCTTCCCCAATGGCTTGAGTTGACATCACTAGGAATTAGGCAAATCACACATTCCCCCCCGCCCCGTGTTTCCGCCCAACCTTAAAACCATGCATCATCCAAAATTACCAGTTCAAAGAGCAGTAAGAATTTGAACATACTTACCATTTTTACATGCATCGGTCTGTCAAACAGCAGCTGCCCATTAAACATCGCTATTGTTTCATTAAGGATCATTCTTCAAGCGCTTAAAGCTTTTAAGACTTTGTGTGGTTCAAGTGCTATCTGATGCAGAGTACAAAAACCTAGTCAGAAAACCACACCTCTCCAGGTCACTTCTTAAACTATCGTTCACAGATTATCACAAGTCCTTCTGCCTTTTCCGAAACTAAAGAGCTTTGAAATCCAAATAACTGAATATTCAAAGAATGGCTTTTTAAAATTAAAACGTGAGTTAAAAATACTCTTCTGGTTAACATTAAGTTCATTAAGAGATCACTCAAAATGTGACTCCAGACCAGCCTAGGTGTTTAAAACAGGAAAACACATACAGAAGTTCAACATTTCCAAATCAACAAATAACCAAATTTTGAAGTATGTCACACTAGCGAATCATGTGAAATTTGTGTAAGTCTTGCTCCCACAAGTCTCAATTTTTTAGGTGCACATGCAGAATGGAATTAACATTCAAACAGAAGGAGAAACTTTGGGAGGGGAAGAGGGAAATATTTTCCTCCTTTCCATACCATAGCCATGAGCTGAGAGATCATGCACATAGTAGTATCTGTACTTTGTTGTTGGTTAGTTTGGTTTTTGTAGATCGCTATGTAGCAAACCATCACTTGCACAGTGTAAGGATACAGGGAACAGAGGAACATGCTAGGTCAAGCCATCTTACATTGCAAACAGATTTGTTGCATTCCTCCTTTAACTTCATCACAGGAATTTAAGACAAAACTTTTCTCAGAAGTTGCATTTTAATACTAGCTACAACCTAAAGACAGAAATTTACTATTTGGGCTAGAAACACATATAACTATGCAGGAAAGAAAATCCACTTTATTAATGATTCTGAGCAAACAGCAACAATTCTTTCAAGATAGACTTTTTTTCTTTTTCAGTTTTCCTTACTTTTCCATCCACTACAATGGCTTGACTTTCTGTGACATGGCAAATATCCTCACTTGTAACACTACAATTTATATTTTCATCCTGCTTTTTTTACCAAGTTATTTGCCTATTATTTACCATCATTACTCTTCAAGGATACATATAGCCTGAACAGCCTCTATAGCTTGCTCAAAAGTGACAGTGCCGATCCCACGACTTTTGCCATCTTTATCTTCTAGTATGTCTGCCCGAACCACAACACCAGCCATGCTGAATACTTCTTTCAGTTTCTTCCAACCAACCTTGTAATCCAACTGGAAGACAAGTGATATTGGAAGTATGAGAAAGATTTCCATCAAAAAACAGCTTTAGTGTTCTTAAGTTTCCTTTCCTGATAACAGCAATCTTAAGAAACAAAGAGTTTTCACACAGATGGATAAAATTTAAGTAGCATTAAGAATGCTAGAGCTTAATGCAACATTCTTGCCTTTGCTGAAAAATAGAAAGTAACAAGACACCGCAACACATACGGTACATTTTAATTTACAACTTCACTAGCACAAAGAATCAACAAGACTAGCCACTGAGTAAGTTACTACTCAGTTTTACTGGAACAGAGCTGAAAGTCTAAGGCTTTTCTTCTAATTCATTAGATTTAACTCAATGCAAAGATACTCTGTTCACAGATTACAAAGCACTTACATTTGCAACAAAGACAGTGCTTCCAAGTCTCCCTGCCTGTAAAGCATGAATGATCTCATTGGGTATGTTGGGGTTGTTGAGTATACTAGGTGGGATATTGATCATGCTGGGCCCACCTGGGCCTGGACCAATACCCATTCCACCAGCTGCTGCCATGACCTTCTGCATTGCTCTCCTGGCATGCTCACCATCAGGATCCTGCAAAAACAGAAACAACATACTCCGTTCCCTCCATACTCCACTAAACATGTGAGGATTTAGCAGCATGACTAAAACAGTCAAAAGAAGAAGGGGTTTCGCTTTACACAGGGCTATCTGTTCCCTACAGGTGTCCACCTAACTATTTCACATACCATTGTCATCCACTAATTTACTTTCTTTTGACCAGTATGCCAGCACCCTTCAAGTTAGCAAGGTATTCCTACTCATGCATTTTCCCGTTCTGAAAGTGTTTCTCTATTACTCAATATCAACAATAAGCCTCACAGCTGCATCTGCTCCAAAGACTGATAAACCCAAAATGGCACTGGAGACATTTTGGGAGACAAAACACCAACTAACTCTTGGCATCTTCAAAACAATGCAACATTCGTTTACCTTGCATTTGGACTTCTTTAGAAGACACGATACAGTGTGTAAAATTTCACAAAGGTTGGTTTGGCCAATGCTTTCCCACCCCCACACACCCACTGGCTTTCTAACCCAAAAAAGCCTTTTAATTTATCCCCCCTATTACTACATAATCTCACGATTTTAGGACATGCTAGAGAACATGAAGCATAGGATGAAGAATTCAAGGAAGGAAATTAATTATTGTCACTTCACTTTATACTGAAAGTGAACGTAAGCACCTTCACAATACAAGGTGAACTTATGTTACTTAGGTTGGAAACATCCCACTGTATTCAGTGAGCAAAATGCACCAGCACTGCAAGACTGCTGAAGAAAGTGAAATGTCAAATAGAATTAATTAGTCAGAAATACAGGTGCTTTAAAAATAAAAGCTATTTGAGTTAATTTGAATCTTGATCTGAATTTTATGACTAAAAAAAATAGCATGTTTTGAAAACAGGAGAAAGGATAGCTTTCACATTATTATTTCAGCTACAGAAAATCATAGTAGTCTGAGGTGGAGAACACATTAAAGTGAATACAAGTCACTTCTCAATTTAAATTTCCTATTTCACTGTTAAAATAGGGTATTGCTTAAAACCAGATTAGCTCCAACAGAAAGCCAGGAGCAGTTTTCATAAAAACTAAAGTCTTCTGATCAGGCAAAGATCTGCCACAGGATTTTTTTATGTCACTTGAAGGCCTCCATGCTCCTCAACAGTGACACAGCCGACACGGAGATGTATGTACCAGTCAGTTGGCAAAACCTGTGCTCATCCACATTAACTTAATTCATTCCACACAGTCAGACTGGGGCACTTGGCTGAGGTAAATGTTGCTAAAGTCCCTAATACTGGTAAAATGCTTCTTCAACAATTTCAAGTATCATTTCTGTTCTGTGTCATACAGGCAGAAATATTCAAGTATGACAACAGTTTCATGAAGAGCTGGGCAAATTACAACCAACTCTTCTCAAAGACTAATACCAGAGGGCAACCTGACTTCAGTACCAATGGTGTATCATTAACAGGAAAACTGACCCAGATGTGGCCCGTGGGCCACTCTCAATAGCTTTTTCTTTCGAGGGCCCCTCAGAAAAGTCAGTGCCTGATGACTTCCAGGTGCAACTATGTTTTTCTAACCTTCAATTTCACCTCTTCTTTCCTTTAANGTAGCTTGCACCCAGAAGCAGGCTGCTGCTCCCAGAATTTATTACTCTACAGAATCTGTCAGATCTGAGAAGTGCTGCCACTTGCTGTCCCCATCCTTCTTCCCAAGCGCTCCTCAGACTACAGCAAGAAGCAGGTTACCAAGGGAAGACCTCCTGCACACATTCGCTTCCTTATACCTATGCAGATATCTTCACTTCCCCCCTATTAAGCGGGCAGGACAAAACAGAACATGAAGCCTGCTTAGCCAAGAACATAGCTCACATACTTCAGTGTTCACATTGACTCTTGGCCTTAGGACAAGTCCCTTTTTGTTTTTGTTCAACTGAACCTTTGATGCAGCGACAGATTCTAAACCGCTGGAGTAAAACTTTAAACTTGTCAACAGTTAAGAATTAACTCATGGTACAGTTGAGCATGTCATACTGGTTGACAATAGCAAAGCCATTAAAAAGGAAATAGATCTTTGAAGTATTTCAGAAAACAGCTTATTCTATGGAATTGTTTGTAAAATACATTCATTATGATGCAGAACTAAAAGGGAAGGCAGTCAAGAACAAACAACACTTATGCAGGTTTCTTCTTCAAATCACTAAACATGAAAGTATGCCTGCAGTTACAGCCAAACTCTTGCTTCATCTGAGTTCTGCATTGCTACCATCAGCACCTATTCTTTAAATCAAGTTTATCTTGATAATCGTGTTCACACTTTCAGCAGTACATGCTGATGGTAAAAAAGGTTGACTGTCTATTTGATGAGTTATAGCTTTTGTCAATTATTATCTGCAATGAGTCAGACAAATCTTGACTGAGAACTACCCCTTCACCTTCAAATTCAACATACTGAAAGAACAGATGCACGTCTTACTTCTTTCACTTTCAATGGTCTTCCACCAAGACTATGCTTGTTCAAAACCTCTGCAGCCTTTTTCATGCTTTCTTCCATCTTGAATTCAACAACACTGTGGGGATACAAGACATCTAAGAACATTGCTTATTTTTTAAGAGTTTCCTCATTTCTTGCTACAAATTCGTAAGTGAACTTACGCGCATCCCTGATGAGATGATTTCACAGGCGAGTAACAGGGAGGAGAGGAGGGAAGAAAGAAGAAATAAAGTAAGTAAAAGCACAAAATACACAAAAAAATTTTTTTTTTTTAAGTCAAATCACATTAGTTAGCCCTAATAGCAAAAATAAATGTAATCTTACCCAATAAAGCCTCCAATACTTGAATTCCATAAGATATAATTTCTTATGCGTTAACAGGATTAAACTGTAGTTTCTGAAGTTGTAACAAACAGAACTAAGTCCCGATTCTCCAAGAAAAAAAATACCACACGCTTCATGTGACCTGTTCTTCTCTGTCATACAGCAAAACTCTTGCCATATTCTCTCACCCTAAATCCATATCCTTCAGTACAGTTAAGTGTGCTCCTATTTTTTTTCCCTGTAAGATACTGTCACTGGACTAAAGGACTATACATTTACATTTAGGAATTGACTTCTGTTTACTGGCACAGGAAGTGTAGTTTACAGAACCTGCTTTTGCACACTGGCCTTACAAATTCAGCAAACCACTACAGTGACGTTTTCCAAAACGCAAGTATTACATTAATATTCCGTACCACTATACATACTACTAGGGTCCATGGGTCATTCAAACAGCCAACGCCAACTAACACAGTGGAAGACCACCCTAACACTATTTACAAGGCCCCATCCCACCTCCTCCCCACCCCAAAAGAAGCTTTAAGCAATCCTACTTTATAGCCACTAAGCATACACACTCTCTACCTTCCTG